>CM066031.1:129476654-129627504 GCA_033557465.1 Ichthyophis bannanicus
TGCTCTGCAGGATCTCCAGAGGAGCAGTGAGTGCAGCCAGTGGGGGGTTTTTTCTAGCTTTTTACGAGGCCCTCAGAGTTCCTCTCATCTGATGTGTGGCGGGGTGGAGAGTGCAGGGGTCTGTCAAGCTTGTTGTCTGCAAAACAAAAAGCAGGAGACGTAGGGTGGATAGGCAACTTGTTTATTAAAACGGGACCCCAACACGTTTCGGCAACGCCTTCCTTAGGGGGGATATCGCTTAAATAACAAACATATGAAATAAATGAATCAAAATAAAACAATCAAAACAATTAAAAACAGATGGCATATTAAGAGAAAATGCAGGAGTGACCTGTAAACTTATACAAGAACAATAATAACTATGTATAACAACGTGAATAATATAAATAAGTAAAAGAATACATCAATCAGAATGAAAGTAAAAAACGCAGGGCTGAGAAACCATAAAAAAGGACCTAAAATACAAACATATACACCATACTTAGTAAGAGAGAGCCACTATTGGTTAGGTCTATAATGTGCAACATAAGAGAGAACAATTGTAACAACTATACACACTGTTGTACTAGAAGAGGTAACTGATTATAGAAACATAAATAGATAAATAATTAAAAATGAGAGTGATAAATAATTAAGAGCTAGACAGTACAAACAAATCGATAAGACTAGTTACTTAAATTAATATAAAGTAAAGCACTAAAACAAGAGGTGTCTTCTACAAACAGACAAAAGGGGTTGCCATGGGGTCTCCCATGGCACCAGATGTAGCCAACCTGTATGTCACTGACTTTGAATCCAAATTTTTAACTTTCCACCCTTTTAAATCTAATGTTCTTTTATGGAAACGTTATATAGATGATGTACTTATAATTTGGAATGGGACAACATCTTTATTGAACGCTTTTCACACGTGGCTTAATACATTGGACTCAAATTTACAGTTTGAGGGTAATTATAGTATGGAAGCCATTCCATACTTAGATATCCTCATCAAAAAAATCTGATACTGATTTTTCTACTACCCTATACCGTAAACCCACAGACCGGAATACGTTACTAAATTATGATAGCTATCATAACTCTTCTTTTAAGAAGAATTTGCCAATTAGTCAATTTTTAAGAATTAAGAGATTATGCACAGATAATACCGATTTTGAAGAACATGCTAGTGACATGTTCTGTAGGTTTCAACAATGTGGTTACCCCAATACATGCATCCAAAAAGCTTATCATAGAGCATGTGCCACTGACCGTTCCATTCTCTTGGGTAAATCATCACGGACATGCACGGACAAAATTGTCTGCGCCCTCACCTTTTCTAGACATTCCAAAGCTATCGTTGACGTTTTGAAACAGGAATGGCATCTTTTGTCCACCATACCTTCCTTTGCGGCTAAACAATTAATGATTGCTTACAAACGCGCCCCAAATTTGACTAACTTTCTGGTTCCATCTGCTCTCACTGCTCCTAGACCGTCTCTTAAGTTTAAGGGGCATTATAGCTTTGGAAATTGCTCAGTTTGTATACATGCCATCATAATTAAGAATAGTTTCACACATGCACCCACTAGTCAAAAAAAGTTTTTACAACATTATTCGAATTGTAAAACCAATAATGCTGTTTATCTGATCCAATGTCCATGCAATAAGTTATACATAGGTAAAACTCAGAGACAAGTCCGTTCCCGTATTATAGAGCATAGAAGTAATATTCAAAGGAAACAGTCTGACAAGCCACTAGTATCACACTGGTTAGAAAAGAGTCACATCATCAGTGATATTAAATTTGCAGTGATCAAAACTGTTATTCCACACTGGAGAGGTGGTAACATTGATAAAGCCCTACTTAAGCTTGAAGAACGCTTTATTTATGAGCTTAACACTTTAGAACCACATGGTTTAAATCAGGAAGTAGACCTGTCAGTGTTTCTGGGATAGTCTTTCACAGTCCAATTTTTTATTTATAAATATTCCATGTGGTGATATACATACAATTTTACCTCTATTGGCCTTTGCATAATCTCTTCAAATTTTACCTTGCATGTATTTTGAAGTTTCTGGGATTGTCTCTCTACCACTCATAAATATTTTGTATGGTGGATTCATATAATTCTGCTCTGTGTTAGCCCCTGCATAATATTTTTTAATTCTCTTCTGCATATAACTCTGTAGTTATTTGTGTTTACAGAGGCGGTTGTCCATATCATTTATCCTCTAGTCCATAGGTGTCAAACTCTGGCCCGCGGGCCAAATTTGGCCCGTAGTGTAATTATATTTGGCCCGCAAGGCTATACCAAATGACTACTAGAGCTAGCCCGCCGGTATTATACAGCACATTCATTCATCGCTAATACTACAAATCCCATAATGCCTTGCTGTTGTTTTGGCGCGTCAATCAGGACAGGTCCCAGAAACGCCCTCTCCTGTGTGACAGAAGTCATAGCGATCTCAAGCTACAACTGTCACTGTGGAACCCCTTCCCAAAAATGGCAAAAAGAAAGGCAGACAACAGGAACTTTCTGGACAGGTGGGAGACAGAATATTTGTTTACATATGTAAAAGACAGACCTGTTTGTCTGATTTGTGGAGTCAACGTGGCTATAACTAAGGAGTATAACATTCGACGACACTATGAAACAAAACACCATGACAAGTACAAGGACCTGGACATGACTCAAAGGAGCCAGAAAGTGGAGGAGATGAAAAGAAGTTTGGTTTCACAACAGAATATGTTCAAAAAAGCCACATCACAAAGTGAGGCTGCTGTAAAGGCTAGTTATATTGTGGCAGCAGAGATCGCAAAATCAGCCCGGCCCTTTAATGAGGGAGAGTTTGTGAAAAAGTGCATGTTGAAAGTTTGTGACATCGTGTGCCCAGAGAAAAAGCAAGCCTTTTCAAACGTGAGCCTGAGCAGAAACACAGTAGCTGATCGCACATGTGATCTTGCCACCAATCTGTATGACCAGCTTTTGGAAAAGGGAAAAGATTTTGTTGCATTCTCCCTTGCTGTGGATGAGAGCAGCGACGCATCTGATACTGCTCAGCTGTCAGTCTTCATCCGTGGAGTGGACTCAAATATGTGTGTTACGGAGGAGCTGTTGGGATTCAAATCAATGCATGGCACAACCACAGGAAAGGAAATTTTTGAGGAGGTTTCCAAATGCGTAACTGAAATAAAGCTGCCGTGGGATAAACTCGTGGGATTAACGACAGATGGTGCGCGAGCGATGTGCGGTAAAACAAGTGGACTGGTGGGCAGGGTCCGGGAGAAGATGCAGGAAGAGAACTGTGCAGGTGAACTAACTGTTTATCACTGCATCATACATCAGGAATCATTGTGTGGCAAAGCCCTAAAGATGGAACATGTTATGACCACAGTAACACAAGTAGTTAACTTTATAAGAGCCAAAGGTCTGAATCACCGCCAGTTTAAGTCTTTTCTGGAGGAGTGTGGTTCGGAATACGCAGACGTGCCGTATCACACAGAGGTGAGATGGTTAAGCCGAGGAAAAGTACTGAATAGATGTTTTGAGCTGCATGAGGAAATATGTCAGTTTCTGGAAAGCAAAGGGAAGGACACAGCAGAGCTTCGGGAGAAAAAGTTTCTGTGTGAGCTGGCCTTTCTGTGTGACATCTCGAGCCATCTCGATGCGCTGAACCTGCAGCTTCAGGGGCGGGGGCGCATCATCACAGACATGTACGCTGCAGTGAGGGCTTTTAAAACTAAACTGTGCCTGTGGGAGAATCAGATGCTGCAAGGAAATCTTGGCCATTTTCCCTGCTGCCAAACCATGAAAACGCAGTTCTTTACCAACTTGTTCCCATGCGCACAGTTTGCTGAAAAACTCAGTGTACTCGGCGCTGAGTTTAGCCGGCGATTTGCCGACTTTGATGTCCAGAAATGTAGGTTTGAACTACTCAGTAATCCCTTTGCAGTTAATGTGGAAAACGCACCAACCAACCTCCAAATGGAGCTAATTGAACTCCAGTGTAATGACACGCTGAAGTCAAAGTATGATGCTGTGGGCGCCGCCCAGTTTCCACAGTTCATCCCTGACACAATGCCTCAGCTCCGCACCCAAGCTGCTCAGATGCTCTCCATGTTCGGCAGCACTTATCTATGTGAGTAACTTTTCTCCTCGATGAAGATGACCAAAACATCTCACAGGAGACGTCTGACTGATGAACACCTTCGCTCGATACTGAGGATTTCCTCAGCTCAAAGCCTGAGCCCAGACATTGATGAACTATCATCCAAGAAGAGATGCCAGGTATCTGGCTTGGGCACATCAGATTAGATCAGTGTGCAGCAAACTGAGCAATAATTAACGTTTTCTTTATGCACTTTTTCTTGCTACTCCAAGACATGGGCTTGAATGGTTGATTAATTTTATTATTATTTTATTTTAAAAATTATTATTTATTATTATTTAAATCTTATTTAATAAATGAATGTCATTGATGTTTTTTTTTATTTGAAATTGGTTTTTGCATATCTGAACTATTAAGTTATAAATTGTATAGTAATAAGTGTTGCTTCATATTCAATGTTAAAGCAAATCTTGTTTGGGTCCATATTAAAAGGTTCATTTGTTCAATGCTGGCCCGCGACTTTGTTCAAGTTTTACATTTTGGCCCACTGTGTATTTGAGTTTGACACCCCTGCTCTAGTCTAACGAGGCCATCGTCATCTTCTCATTATCCTCAATATTTCTTTTCAGCACAGTAGTTTCCTAGTTGTTTAATTTTCATACTCTTTAGATTTGCATGTGTTTTACTTTTCAATTTCAAAATTTATGTACATGCTCTTATCTGGCGATTCTCTGCACCTCATGAGCGGCAGCTTGCCTGCACAAATACTGTATCCACTAACTCCTCCCCTCAGATCGGGTTACTTTCTGTTTGGCGTGAAAGTCGGCGTTTATAAAGCAGTCTGTCTCACCTTAGTTTCCCTTCCACTGCACACAGTGCAATTTGTGCATTAGTATTCTCGACGTAGCTGAATTTTACATGGTATGTCTCCTACATTTTTATATCTATCTCTCATTAGTCTTAGCGAGTTTCAATTTGCATTCTTTGTCCTTTTTCCTTCTAACAAAGACGCAACGTTTTTATTTTTTTATTCATTATATAAGCCGTCTCCTGACCGTTTTAGTTTCTCTTTTGAATGGCATCCTTTTTACATCATATGGTTGTGTTATACATTAACGTTCATAGTTTTATGGTTTGATATCATGGTTTAATCATTTTGTATACTTTTTTACTCCTGTTCTAGTGTTTTATCCTTATTGATCCTCTATAATATTACCGCTAGAGCACATACGATTCACGCGCTCATACTAGGTGAGTGCCCGAGGCTTTACGTTACACTGTATACCTCATTACTTGACATTTTACTTCCATACAGTCTCCTTATTTTTTTTTTTTTTTGTTTATTGAAAGGCTTCCAAAGAATACATAACATCATAAACCACAAAGATCTTCAAAAAGGGAGCAATAACAATAACACAACGCCAGATCACAATGGCATTCAACAGTATGCCTTCACTTTTACAGTTTTAAAGTGATGAACCCAAAAGCTGTAACCCCCCCCCCCAACCTCCCCCCCCCGACACCTCCCTGGCCCAGGATCCCCCTCCCATCCAACCCCCCAATTCCCCCCTCTATAGCTCGCTAAGGTTCAAGGACAGGGAGGGTGATGAGCAGCAGATATACTCAAGGGACAGACTCCCTTATAAAGTTTTACAAATTCCCCCCTATTTATCCAATACAATCACGCACCATAACGAGAGACAAAAGGCGCCCACACCAACTCAAAGTGTGCCAGGCGCATTCTACTGATCGCCACCCCTCGTTCCATTGTATACATATCCCACATCCGTTCCCGCCAAATCTGGAAGGAGGGGGCTAAGACACTCTTCCAGGCTGCTGCAAGGGATAGCCTAGCTGCATTCAGGCCATGGCGAAGCAGAGTGAGTTGCGGAGCCCGTGCTCCCGGCACCGCGGCCCCAAATAAGAAAATCCCCGGATCCCAGGGGACACTCACTCCCAGAAGCAATTGCATCCGAAATTGTATACCCCTCCAATAGGCGCGAATGCGGGGGCAGTCCCACCAAATATGCCCTAAGGTACCCCGATGTCCACAGTTACGCCAGCAGAGGTCAACCGCCCCAGGATAGATGCGCGCGATCCGCGTCGGAGTCATGTACCATCGGTACAATATTTTATAGTTGGTCTCACGGGCATTAATCGCTACCGCGCTTTTCCACAGGTGGGTTTCTGCCCGTTCCCATTGCTGCTCAGTGTAGGAAAGGTTCAGGTCGGAGTTCCAGAGTTCCCTGTGTCTGGTAGAACACGGTTGGGAACCCTGCAAGTGAGCATAGAGGGTCGCCACAAGTCCCTTCGTGGTGGTGCACCCCTCGCAGTAACGTTCCAAATCTGTCAAGGCCCTCGCAACTTGTGGTCGCACAAGCCTGGATCGAACCCAATGTATCACTTGCAGATATTGATAATGTTGCCTGGCTGGAATGTCAAATTCCGCTTGCAACGCACGAAAGGGCTGCAATTGTCCATCGTCAAAAAGCTGTCCGACCCTACTAAGACCTCGATGTCCCCACTGCCGAAAAACTACATCACTCAACCCCGGTGGGAAGGAGGCATTATCTACTAATGGGGCTAAAGGGGTTAGGTCCATGTCGCGAGATCGAAAGTGCCGATCCCAACAGCGAAAGGTATGAAGGATATAGGGATTGTTAATGCACTTACCACGACGCAGTTTCGGGCCTAACCACAGCCAATCTCCCAAGCCAGCTCCCCCCGCCAAATTCATTTCCAGTTGCACCCACCGCTTAGTGCTATCCGCAATCATCCACTCCACCCCCGCCCGGCATTGCGCCGCCGCATAGTACCAATGCAAGTTGGGCATGCCCATGCCTCCAGAGCGCGTCCGGGCATAAAGAACCTGTCGCGCCAGGCGTGGGCGGCGATAGTGCCAAATGAATTTCATGAGCAACTGCTGCCAGGTCGCCAAGGTAGCCCGCGCAATGGGAAGCGGCAGGACCTGAAAAAAATAAAGGAAGCGGGGGACAACCACCATCTTAACTACAGCTATACGCCCAAACCAAGAGAGGAGCAAGCCCTTCCAGATTTCTAGGTCCCGCCGGACCTGGCGAAGCAAGGGATCATAGTTGGCCCTAAAAAGGTCTGTCCGCTCTACAGTCAATTGCACCCCTAGATAACGTAAAGCCCCGGACACCCAGCGAAGAGGGTAGGCCGCTTGGAGCTCCGCACAGACCGCCCCAGAAACCCCAACATTCAGAATCTCCGATTTAGTATAGTTGATTTTGAAACCAGAGACCCGCGCATAGTTATTAAACAGCTGCATCGCAATTGGAAGAGAGGTGGACGGGTCCACCAGGGACAGTATGATATCATCCGCAAAAAGCGCAATCCTATAATCCTCCGGGCCAATGTGGACTCCCTTCAAGCTTAAATGCTCTCGGAAGCTCTGGGCCAAGGGTTCCATCGCGAGAGCAAAAAGAAGGGGCGAAAGAGGGCAACCCTGTCGCGTGCCCCGCTCCAGCAGGAAGCGTCTCGAGTGTCCCCCATTGACCCGAACGCACGCCTGGGGCATCTGATAAAGACTACGTACCCAGCTGATATAATTGGGGCCGAAGCCCATTTTCTCCAAAACACACCATAAATATTCCCAGTGAACCCGATCAAAGGCTTTTTCTGCGTCAATTCCCACCAGGAGAGCTGGTTGTGGGTCCCGCTGGGCTACGTGAATGACCTGTAACATACGCCTAATGTTATCTGCTGCCTGGCGCCCTGGCACGAATCCCACCTGATCCGGATGAACCAAGCCCGGAAGAACCCGATTTAGGCGCGTCGCCAGTATAGAGGCAAAGATTTTAACATCAACATTTAACCAAGAGATGGGGCGGTAGGACGCCGCATCATGTAATGGTTTACCAGGCTTGGGTATCATAACAATCAACGCCTCACGCTGGGATGGTGGTAAAGAGGCCCCTCCCAAGATCTCATTAAACAAGATGGTCAAGGTGGGCGCCAATTGTGCTCGAAACTGCTTGTAATATTCTGCTGGAAGGCCATCAGCACCTGGCGCACTCCCAGTTTTCAGTCGTCGAATTGCGATTTCCACTTCATCTACCGTTACTGCAGATTCTAGCTGAGCTCGGTCAGAATCTGAAAGATGCGGCAGATCAATCCCCCGCAAATAGTCCTGTACACTATCCCGCTCAAAGGACTCTGCCTTATAAAGCTGCTCCAAGAAGTCAGCAAACAAATCGCGTATCTCCCGTGAGATAACCCTCTTCTGTCCCCCAGCGTCGCGCAGTTCGCGTACCACTCGCGCGGATTGTTGTTGGCGAAGACGCAAAGCTAGGAAGCGGCCCGTCTTATTCCCATGCTCATAAAACGTTTGTCGTAGCTTCCGACGCTTATTATCTAACTCTTTCTGCAAACATGCATCCAAGGAGGCTCGTGCTGCCCGCCACTGACGCAAAACCTGCCGCGAGCCAGTTCGGGCGTGCTCCGCGCCCAAACGGGCAGCCTCCGCCACCAACTGTTCGCGCTCACGCGTCCACTTCTTGCGCGTGGCAGCCGCTTCCGCCATGAGTTGACCACGAGCCGTAGCTTTGTAAGCATCCCACACCGTGGGGAGAGGAACATCTCCAGTATTGTTAAGCTCAAAGAATTCCGTAATAAAACGGACATGATCCTGCACTGCGCCCTGTCTCCGTAGAAACCTCACATCTAGGCGCCAAAGCCTCTGATGCTCACTATACAATCCGGGCGGGAGAGCAAGCCAGCACGGGGCATGATCCGACCAGGTCAACGCTCCATGTCCAGCCTTCACTCTCCTGTCCATCAGGCGCTGATCTAATAAAAAATAATCAATGCGAGTATGAACCTGATGGACCGGAGAGTAGTACGTATAACCTCTTTCCTCCCCATGGGTATCCCTCCAGACGTCTCTCAAGCCTAGATCAAGCATGAGGCTTTGCAGAGCTTTGGCTGGTCCCCCCACTCGCCCCCCAGCCCGACTTGTGGAATCCAGGTGGGGCACCAGGTGCGTGTTGCAGTCCCCCCCCAGGATAATAGGACCCCTTGCAAAATCCGCCAGTGACGCTTTCAATCGTGCAAAAAAGGCCCCCTGACCTGCATTGGGAGCATAAACATTAGCCAAGGTAAGCAGGTGCCCCTCCAGACGGACATTCAAAAAGAGCCACCTCCCCAAAACATCCTGCTTTGTCTCCTCTATCTGCAGTGAGAGGCTCTGGTGAAACAATAAGGCCACTCCCCGCTTCTTTCGTCCCTGTGCATCCGAGGCCACCCGTACCTCAGTGTATGGGGACCTCCTCAACCAGCCCTGCTTACAGGCCTGAATATGGGTCTCCTGTAGGTAAACAATGTCTCCTTGCAAAGTGCGCAATTCGGAGAACAGTAAGGATCTCTTCCTCGGGGAGTTAAGGCCTTTAACATTCAAAGAAACAAAGCGCACCATTAGTAATTATAATCCACTCCCTCGCTGCCGCCCACTGTTCAATAAGTCCCCGTAGCAGCTCCCCCCCATCAAACCCAGGGAAGTAGTTAGTCGAACCCATCCATTCCACTTTCCAAGAATAAGGGCCATAGTCCCCCCTCCCAAGCCCAAACACGTCCCCCAATTCCATGTTAATAAAAGTTCCCCCTCCCCGTTTGTTCCACCCTGGAAGAGAACCCCCCCCTCCCTCCCCTCCCTCCCCCTTCCCGTCAATACCACCTGCCTGTTTGAATTAGCACAGGACACGGTAAATTGACCACAAACCCCGAATCCCCCAGAACCCCTTAAAGCAAAAGTACAGCCTAAACAATGAAAATACAGAGAAGAACATACTCCCCGATACTCCTCCCCTCCCCCAGATCGTCAAACGCACCACACCCCATCATTAAAGCAATAACATCAACAAAACGTTTGCAGGGCATCCGCCGCCCCTCAAGCGCCAAAAAGGGCCCGGGGGACCCCTATCTAATACCCATTACCCCTTATGTAAGACTCAGGGGACCCACAGGTTGAGACTCCTTAAAGAAAAAAAAAAAAATTGAAGGAGTTCCTCAAATCCACAATAAAAAAGCGATCAGGTGGGCTTGCCCACTCGGGTCCACTTGGAATGCTGGGGCCTAGGGGGTGGCGGATGCGGCTGAGCATTGTCATCTACTAAACCCGCCTGGCGAAGAGCTCGCCAGGCTTCAGTACAGTCCTTTGCAGAAATCTTTTTGTTGTCCAAAAGAAAGTTCATCCTAAATGGAAATGACCAGGAATAGCGAATCCCCTTGCTGTTCAGGACCGCTGAGACAGGTCTCATCTCTCTCCGCTTCGCCAAGGTGAACGTCGAGAGGTCCTGGTAGATGGACACAGATGCGTCCCGAAAACGGACCGTCTTTTTCTCCCGGCCTCGACGGATAAGGAGCTCGGCATCAGAGTAGCGCAGAAATCGTGCGATGACATCACGAGGCTGATTATTGGGGGGTTTCCCCAAAGCGCGGTGAACTCGCTCTACTTCCATACCAGGCGCATGTGTGGCCAAGTCCTCTGCAGAGAGCAATTCTGCTATGAGCGATTTGAGTACAGTTGGTAGATCTTCTCCGCCCCCTTCCGCTTCTGGGATCCCACGGAAGCGCACATTGTTGCGGCGGGAACGGTTTTCAATGTCGTCTAGTTTATAAGTCAGTTCCATTGCTTGCGCACGTTGTCGATCCAGAGCACATTGTAGATCCATCATAGTCCCGTCTTGTTCCACCAGCTTGGTCTCCACATCTTCCACTCGGGCTCCCAGTTCCTTAACGTCGGTCCTGAGTTCAGCGATGTCTTTCATCAGGTCCTCCCGCAGCCCACGGAATTCAGTAGCTAGTTCCGCAAAGCCCTTCCGGAGTTCTTGTTTAAGTTGGGCTGAGGAAAGTTGCCGATGCGGGTCCAAATCTTCCTCGCTCACAGTCTCATCATCGGAACCTGATGGGAGGGGTTGCTCATGTGGGCTACTGGGGGCTCCAGATTTATTCTGCAGGCGCTGTGAGGAGCGCATCCCCTCCCGGGCCTCAGAACTTTTAGCTTTAGTAGCCATCTTACAGTGTCACACAGTGTTAGGAGAAGGATATGTCCAATGCCAGTCCAAGTGGAGACAATAAGGAAGCTGTAATGTCCAGGGCTACACACAGCTGCAGTAGGAACTCACAGTGTCAGGAGACAGGCATCTGCAATGTCAGCAAAATGGCAGCAATGAGAGCAGAGGGAAGCGCCACTTCTGCCCTCCCAGAGAAGGGGACTCTCAGTGGGGCTCCCAAGCCCTCTTAGGGGAGCAGCCTATGCCAGATGAGGAGCAGAGAGCAATTTGATGCGCTAGCCAGAGTCCGCCTCTGGAAGTGGGAAAATTGCCACGAAAAGCCCGAGGCCGTGGTTAGAGTGGTTAGCTGTTGCAGCGGCAGCCGCCGCACAGAGTGCACGTGGGTCCGGCCAAGTACTCCGGGCGATCTTTCTGTTCTGTGCGGTGCAGTCCCCCTCCCGCGAAGTGCTCCGGCGCTCAACCCACAGGCAAGGAGAAGGGCTCACTGCGAAGGCCCCGCGGGGGCCTGCCAGAGAATTTGCGGCAGCGTCGGAAGCAGGGACTGATGGCAGAGTCAGGCGAGGAGGCGTCCAGAGGCCGGAGACAATTTTTAACAGGCCGCGGAGCAGAGAGCGTTCCCTCGATGTCCCAGTCTCCGGAAGACCCGCAGAGCCGCGAAATCAGTCGTTGAGGGGGATCGCTGATTAGCGCCGAACCGGGAGAGGTGCTGGGGGGTCAGAATGCGGCTGTACGCTAGTGTTGGCTAAAAGTTAGGGGTTGTGGGGTCGGAGCTTCAGTAACTTGCGGCCATCTTGCAGTGGGCTCACGAGCGCCCCCCAGTCTCCTTATTTTTTAGTACCTACCAACATTTTACTTATGTATATTGAGCATAATTTTAAGCGTTGTGTCACAATTTAACTTTGGTAGTATTTTATCTGTCATAGTTATTTTCTGCAACAGCCAACACTATGTTGTAATTACATCTATTGCTTAATATTAAGTTCAGCTCTAGTTTTGCTTTTTAATTGTTTTTATAGCCCTCTTGTTTTAGTGCTTTACTTTGTATTACTTTAAGCAACTAGTCTTATCGATTTGTTTGTAGTGTCTAATTCTTAATTATTTATCATTCTCATTTTAATTATTTATCTATTTATGTTTCTATAATCAGTTACCTCTTCTAGTACAACAGTGTGTATAGTTGTTACAATTGTTCTCTCTTATGTTGCACATTATAGACCTAACCAATAGTGGCTCTCTCTTACTAAGTATGGTGTATGTTTGTATTTGAGGTCCTTTTTTGTGGTTTCTCAGCCCTGCGTTTTTTACTTTCATTCTGATTGATGTATTCTTTTACTTATTTATATTATTCACGTTGTTATACATAGTTATTATTGTTCTTGTATAAGTTTACAGGTCACTCCTGCATTTTCTCTTAATATGCCATCTGTTTTTAATTGTTTTGATTGTTTTAATTGTTTTTCTATTGTTTTTATTTTGATTAATTTATTTCATATGTTTGTTATTTAAGCGATATCCCCCCTGAGGAAGGCGTTGCCGAAACGCGTTGGGGTCCCGTTTTAATTAACAAGTTGCCTATCCACCCTACGTCTCCTGCTCTTTGTGTTTGCCTGGACAGTCTGCAGGAGCGTCTGCTCCTTTTTGTGTTCAAGCTTGTTGTCAGCACCATTTTATTTTGGCATGTTCTTGTTTTTGGGGCTCCGTTATTTTGAGTTCTTTTTCTTTGGGGGCTTTTTGAGTAATGGAGTTTTTTCTGCGGATTTACTTTTGCTTTTGTTTTGCGGCTTAGTTGAGGCTGTCATGCCATCACAGAAGCAAGCTTGTAGAGCCTGCGGTTTCCGCAGAGGCTCCTTGTGCCTCTTGGGTTGTTACCACAAGTGTGAAGCTGAATCCATATCCGTAGAAGAGAACCTGTCAGCCAGTAAGAGCAGGAGAGAGGGTGCTGGTGAAGCACAGTCTCAGGCCAGGCAGTCCTTTCCTGCGGTTGCTCCTGCCACAGTTTTTGCAGGAACAGTGGCCATTTCAGAGGAGCTTGTTCCCATGGCTTTTCTAATGGCTGCCCAGCAGAACAACTTGGAGTCATCCATTCCAGCTTCTGTCAGCAGTCTTTTGTCATCAATTTCATCCTCTGGATTGTTTTCACCGGATTTTGTACTGAATATGCATCGGGCTTATTGCCTGAAACAAGGATTGGGTTAGGGTGTCGCAGGGTCCCAAAGAGCCAAAAAAGGGGTCCTACAGAGGCTGTAGCAGCTAGGCTTCCGGAAGAGGCACCTTTGCCCAAGCACAGGTATCTGGAGAATGAAAGCTAGGAAGAAACCGGCTTGGTTCAGTCTGAGGATCCATTGGAGGGTCCCTCAGATTTCTGGGGGGGATTCCACTGCTGCAGAATTGGAGGAAGGGAGATCCTGCAGGTGGAGGACCCTCATATTGTCTGCCTGTTTTGACAAGAAGCGTTAGCGGCGCTAACTGTCCATTCGCTGGCTGCCCTTAACTTGCCACATACTGCTACATCAATGGAAGAGCCCTTGGAAGATCCCCTTTTGCAAGGTGTCTAGATGTCATAGCCCACCATGCCAGTCCACAGAATGATCAAGTAGATTTTTCTGTATAAGTGGGAGATTCCAGAGGCAGGCTTAAAGGGCAGCCGAGCCATAGCATGGCTAAATCCAGTGCCTGATTCAGAAAAGAACCAGCTCAAATCTCCTAACGTGAATGTGTTGATCTCAGCAGTTACCAAAAAGAGCATTATACCTGTGGAGGGCGGAGTGAGCCTCAAGGACTATCAAGACCGAAAGTTGAAAGCCTTGCTGAAACAGGTGTTTGATATCAATGCATTATTCTTGCAAGTGTCCATCTACTGAGCCTATGTGGCAAGAGCATGCTTCATGTGGGCACAAGGGGTGCTCAATAGCAACGCTGAGCTGCAACATGTCTCTCCAAAGGCCGCAAAGCTAGATTCTTGGGTGGCTTATCTGTCAGATGCCTTTTATGACCTTATTCGAACCTTGGCCAAAGGCATGGCCTTGGTCATCGCAGCCAGGCATTTTTTTGGCTCTGGAATTGTTCGGTGGAGGTGTCTTCTAAAACATGCCTGAGTAAGCTCCCCTTTAAGAATAAGCTGCTGTTTGGGAAGGCCTGGGACAAGCTGGTCAAGGATTTGGGTGAGACTAAAGGGGCCAGCTCCCTGAGGATAAGCAAATGCCCGTCAGGTTGACGGCCCCAGCACGGGTTCAGTATCGAGATTTCAGGCGTTTTCAAGTGATGCGCTTTGCCCCTTATCAGAGGGGTTGGTACCTGACTCAGCGGCCATCCCTTTGAGGGAACAGGGGCACAGGAAGAGGTTACTATCCTGCCGCTTCTTCTGCTCCCAAGAAGTCACAATGAAGTGAGGAGGGCCCAGGCAGGAGTAGTTCTGGTAGGCATTCGCCTCCAAAGTTTTTTTTTTTTTCTCCGCCTGGGTCCACGTTATCTCCAATCAGTGGGTTCTAGAGGTTATTCAAGAAGGTTACGTTTTGGAGTTCAAATACCCACTTGAAGATGCGTTCTTACTATCGCTTTGCAAGGCACCGCGAAAGATTGTGGTGGTCTAAGATATTTTGTTGCGGCTCCAACACCTGGGGGCAGTAGTGGAGGTTCTGCATACCCAGTTACGGTGCAGTTGATACTCCATTTATTTCATGGTACTCAAAAAAGAGGGTACCTTCCATCCCATCTTGGACCTCAAGCATGTAAACCAAGCATTGCGGGTGCCATGGTTCCATATGGAAACACTTTGCTCCATGGTGGTGGCGGTAAGATAAGGCAAATTCCTCACCGCCCTCGACCTAACCAAAGTGTAACTTCACATACCCATTCGACTGGAGCATTAGTGCTTTCTATGGTGTGCATTGCCAATGGGGTACTTCCAGTTCCGAGCACTGCCATTCGATTTGGCTACAGCTCCTCACATCTTCACCAAGGTTATGGTAGTGGTGGCAGCAGCTCTCCATCAAGAGGGCATTCTAGTGCATCCATATCTGGACAATTGGTTGATAAGAGCAAAGTTACTTCAGGAAAGCAATGTGGCGACTGAGTTTCTTCAGACTCTTAGCTGGCTAGTCAGCTATGCCAAGAGAACATTACAGCCCTCACAGAACATCGTCTATTTGGGGGCCAGTTTTCAGACAAAGGGGGGGAGGGAGGTGTGGCCTAGTGGTTGGGGCAAGGTACCACAGGCCGGAAGGTCGGTGGTTCAAATCCCACTATAGGACAGCAACCTTGGGCCGGAAGGACTGGGGTTTCTAGTCCACAGGTGCTCCTTGTGGTCTTGGGCAAGCCACTTAACCCTCCATTGGCCCACACATGCCCACACATGCCCACATGCCATTGGCCCACACATGCCCACACATGCCCACACATGCCCACACATGCCACATGCCACTTAACCCTCCATTGGCCCACACATGCCTCAACCACAGGATTATTCGGACTACTTACAATCCAAAATGATACAATCCAACATGACCTCATCTAACGGCAGCTTGTCCAATATACTCAGTACACCAAAACCTACAACACTACTTAAATTTTCTACAGTATCTACTAAAGAAATTGAAGACACTATTGCCTCCATCAATCTCACCACAGCTCCCAATGACCCCTGTCCAGCAAGTTGGATAAAGGAACTTCGACATGAACTAAACCATGCATTATGTAAAATAACTAACCAATCACTATCAAGGGGCATCTTCCCCCAAAGTTTAAAACATACATCGATCAGACCCCTGCTAAAGAATAGTCGCCTTGATACATCCAAAGTTGAATCGTACAGACCCATATCAAGCATTCCACTGCTTGCTAAGATCATCGAGAAAATAGTCCAGCGTCAGATCCATCAGCACATCGATGACGAGGCACCCCTCGATCCAGCCCAACATGGCTTCAGGGAATCGCATGGAGTAGATACCATCTTAACTACCTTATTCAATAAGCTAATCACAGGAATTGACAACATACACCAAGGTTTCGTCCTCATCTTTCTTGACATTGCTGCCGCATTTGACTCTGTGAATCATAATATACTATTACAACGCCTCCAAGAAAAAGGATTACTGGGAACTGCATTACAATGGTGTGAATCATACTTAACTAACAGATGGCAGCAAGTAAAAGCAGGTAACACGTCCTCTGAACCATTCTTACAGAAGCAGGGAGTGCCACAGGGATCATCCCTGTCTGCTCTATTATTTAACATCTATATGCAGCCTATCTGCTCCCTGATACGTTCATTAAATGTAGAATGTCTCGTATATGCTGACGACATACTACTTTACATTCCATTTACCATAGAACAACCTGATTTTTCCCCTATCATCAGATGCTTTGATGCAGTGGCTGAATGGCTTCTCACACAAAACCTGAGGATTAATCATAGCAAAACCGATGTCCTATTTGTCACAAGGAATCAGAAATTCACCCCACCACCCAACCTGCAAGTTAAAAACGCTGAACTAAAGACAAAAGACACAATTCGCTACCTAGGCATCACCCTAGATCAGCGATTGGCTATGACAACCCACGTAAAGACCGTTACCAAAGCAATATACCACAAAATACGAACCCTTCGCCACCTCCGCCCACTACTGGACTTTTCAGACTATCGAACCATTTTTCAAGCCCTAGTGATCCCACACATAGACTTCGCGAACACCATCCTCCATGGTCTTCCACAAGCAACCCTCAACCCACTTCGGCTGGCCATGAACTCAGCTGCTAGGGTTCTCACAGGGACATCAAGATTAGAACATATAACCCCAGTAATGAAAAACCTTCATTGGCTGCCACTACAAGCCCGAACTCAATACAAGGTACTGGTCATGACCTTCAAGGCACTGAATAATCAATCTCCCACACCAATTAGTAAACTGCTCAACAACATACCCAATACTAGAGTCAGAAGACCTACACTACGGAACATGCTAACTGTACCTAAGCTCACCACAAGATGTACAAAGGCAACTACCAATAGAGCTTTCTCAATTATGCCCCAACAGCCTGGAATGAACTCCCCGCTAGTATAAGATCCATAACCAACCTCACCTCCTTCAGAAAGGCAATAAAACACCACCTTTTTCTAATTCACTATCCTGAAACCATGCCCGAAAAACACAAGTCATTTGCACTCACACCACACACTAACTGCCCTATCACCCAACATGAAAATGGCTAGATGCTCCTCTCCTTTAGATATACACATCATAAATCTACCACCTGACCTATAAATACCTACGGTTTACGAGAATAGATAACTCTATGTAAATACTTGTATATACCATATGAATAGTTTTCCTTGTTATCCCAGTTTGATTATGCCATTGTTCTATGTAAGCACATGTTCCATGTAAGCCATGTTCTATGTAAGCACATTGTGATATTTATGCATTTGCCTGTTCAGTTTTAATGTAAACCGAGCTGATTTCAATAGCGCGGTATATAAAAAATAAAAATAAAATAAATAAAATAAAAATGTTCCCTGTAAGTATTAGTGTATGTGTCTCATATCCCCTCGTGTTAAATGTATCCCCCAATTGTGTTGTGACCACTTTGATTGAAGGATAAGGTGGTATACAAAACTGTCTAAATAAAATATTAGCAGCGTGTCCCTGCCAAGTGATCGGGTACAAAAGCTGACAACCCAAGTTTCACAGTTTCTGCAAATGGCCACACCGATGGCATGGCACTACCTTCAGCTATTGGGCTCGATGGTGGCATCAATCAAGCTGGTTCACTGGATGCATGCCATTAAGTCCCTTGCAGAGGGCCCTCCTCCACAGGTGATTGCTGCAGGTGCACCTGTTATCAAGGTAGCTGATTTGCCCATTGGTCACATGGATGGTGCTCAAATGGTGACTCAGTTCACAATGTCTGCTGGTGAGCATGCCATTGGAGCCCCTGAGTGGATTCCATTGACAACAGATGCCAGTCTTACTGGTTGGGGAGCGCATTGCGAACACCAGATAATGTATGTTGGACCCCAGAGGAGGCCTCCTGGTTGATCATTCGGCTAGAGATGAGAGCGGTATTTCTAGCTCTCAGGTTTTTCTGGCCACTCCTGTACAGAAAGGTAGTCCGGATGTTCTCAGACAATGCCACCATCGTGGCCTACATCAATCGCCAGAGCAGAATGGGAAGATTGCTGCTTGAGGATGAGATTCTGCCTCTCCTCATTTTGGTGGAGGTGAATCTCTAGGCCATCTGTGCTGACCACGTGGCAGGAAGAAACAACATGGAGGTGGACTTCCTCAGCCACAATCTGTGATAAGGAATTTTATCAGAGCCCAGAGAGTACTGACAAGGGAAGGGAATTATCTCCAGGAACAAGCAGGAATGAGTCTTCACATATGGGGTTACGTCGGCGCCGACGGAGCCCGCACGGGAATGCTCCCCAGCATCCAATCCGAACGCCTTTGAGAGCATCCCTCGCACCTGTGCGGTGGCTTCCCGTCCTTCCTACTGCCTCTCCCCAGTTTTTGTTTTTCCGCGGAGCCGGCAGGACGTACCTCCTGCCACCGCAGAAACTTTTCTCCTTTTTCCCTTTTTTTGCTTGTTTCTTGTGGTCGCGGCTTCCCCGCTGACACTGGCACCACTGGTGCCTTATTTTTTCTTATTTTTCTTATTTTTCTAAATTTCTCAAAATCCCTTAGAGGGAATTCTTCCTCGAGTCTCTTCGGGGGCCTACCGGGCTCTCCAGCATGGAGCCCTCTTCCCCTAAAAAATGCCCTCACTGTGGAGACTTTGTGTTCTTTTTAGACTCCAATGCCTGGTGTCTCTCCTGTTTGGGCCCTGACCCCCTTTCCCCCGGTTCGCCGGGCTTCAGCGTCGGGAGAAGACCTTCCCTTCTTCGGGTGTCCATCGATGATGTCTTTCCCACTAGGGTGCGGCCATCGCTGTCCTCTTTTCTCCAGGATCAGGTAACCCCACAACAGTCTGTTAAGACTAGCCAAGTCTCGAGGGGTGAGTCTCATGCGCGGCATGACGACGGCTCCGGCCTCCCCCTCGAGTCCCCCTTGGCAAATAAACCCGGAGGGAGTCTTCGGGCTCCAAAGCATCCACGGGGTTTCGGGTTGTTCCTGGGGTTCGCTCCTCACAGAACATTCCCGAGCCGTGCTCGGGGGTGGTATCCGCTTCAAGCGGTGCCTTCTCCCCGGCATCGGCGTCAGTGTCGTGTGTTCCATTCTTCACCGGGGATCGTCAGCTGGTGTCCTCGGTGCCTTCGGGGCCGATCGATTCGACCCAGTCTGGCCTTCCTGCATTCCAGCCATGCGCGGGGGTGGTACCCGCCTCGGGCATTACCGATCCCTTGGCGTCGGTGTCAAGTGCTCCACTCTTCGCCAGGGATTGTCGGCTGGTGTCCGCGGTGCCCTCGGGACCGTCCGATCCGACTCAGGCTGGCGTTCCTACCCCCCTGCCACGCGTGGGGGCAGTCACCGCTTCGAGCAGTACCAATTCCCCGGTTTTGGCGCTGGCGCCGAGTGCTCCACCCTTCGCCGGGGACCGTCACCTGGTTTCCTCGGCCCCTTTGGGGCCGATCGATTTGACCCAGGCTGACCCTTCTGCGCCCCAGTCCTGCACGGGGGCGGTACCGGCCTCGAGCGGCACTGCATCCCCGGCGTCGGGGTTGAGTACCCCACTCGTCACCAGGGTTCGTCACCAGGCTCCATCTTCAGAGCCGATCGATCTGTCCCGGACGGGCAGCCCGGCACCCCAACCTTGTGCGGGGCCGGCGCGGGAGGCCGCCAACCTTCCGATGCGGGCACCGAGTGCTCCACTCGTCACTAGAGTTCGCCCACGGGAGGCCTCGGGATCTCCGATCGATTCGAACCACGGAAGCGCCGCTGCCCCGGCATCGACGCCAGGGCTGCGCATTTCACTCCCCGCCGGTGCTTGTCGGTGGGTTACCTGGGTACCCTCGAGGCCGATTAACACGCCCTCCAAGGGTTTCCCTCCTGGTAAAACAGGCGTGGGAAGCGCTCCTGCGCCTGGCGGGGCCCATATCCCGCCCTCGACGCCGGTATCGCTCTTCGCCAAGTTTCGTCCTCGGAAGCCCTTGCTGCCTGCGGCACCGACCGCTGCGCTTCGACTCCGCTTCCCGGGCTTGGCGTCGTCGGCGCCGCCGCCGCCATCGCCGGGGCCCTCTAAGAGGGCGTCGAGGGCTTCGTTCAGTCTGATGCCCAGCCTTGAATCGATTTCCAGTCTGAGAGGCTTGGTTCCGACGCGTTTCGGGACCGGTCCCGGTCTCCTTCCACGGCACAGTGCAGAGCTTGCCGGCTGTCTGGGTGCCTCAGGACCACCCCAGCTGCCTTCACTGGCTGCCTCCGGGGCAGCCCCGTCCCCGAGGTCGGGGTCAGGGCCGAGGCCGGGGCCCGCGGGTCCATCGGTGCCACCAATTCCTTCGACGCCCTGCTTGGACTCCTTCCCAGGCTCGGACAATGCAGTACCAACAGCCCCGAATCGGAACTGCCAGTATCCCCCTCTTTTTAGAGGGATTCCCCCTGTGCACCAGCCCAGCGGGTCTCCTGGCGCTCAGGTGGCCCCTTCAGCTCCAGCCTCCCCCAGAATAGCTCCTCTGGGAGAGCCGTCTTTTCAGGATTTTCTCCTGGACATGGCGGACTTGCTCGCTATTCCTATCCTGGGTCCCTCGCTGAGCCCAGGCCCCGCGGAACAGGCCGCCATAATGCTTCCTCTACATCCTTCCCTGCGGGATCTTCTGCTAGGGAATTGGCGCTCGCCTTTGCAGGTTCCTGCGCCGCCGGCAGCCATGCATGCTCTGTATCAGGTGCCCCCCTCTCCGGGTTTTCAGACGCACCAGCTTCCCCATCATTCCATTGTGGTGGATTCGGCGCTGCGGATGATCGGAAGCAAGAGGAAGCACTCTTCTCGCCCGCCGAATCGTGCGTCTAAAGTGCTGGATAGCTTTGGGCGGCAAACCTTCCGTATGTCCATGCTGGCTTCCAGGATCATCTCATATATTTTCCATATGAGCCTGGCACTTCGGGAAGTCACCGAGAGACTTTCTCTTTTATCTCCCTTTCTGTCGGCCACCAAGGCCTCTGAATATTCCTTGCTCCTTTATCATTGCAGGAATATCTCTTGGTTCCTTTCTCGTGCTGCTCTAGACTCCTTCGACTCTGTTGGCAGGTCCTCTGCTATTGCCATCGGAGCGCGTCGTACGGCCTGACTGCAGGCTTCCGACTTGTGCAGCTGGGCGCAACATAATTTGGGTAACTCCCCGTGTACTGGGGACAACCTCTTCAATGGCGAGGCCCTACGTCAGGTGGCTCAGTGCTCCACTGACCTTCCTAGCGCTGGGAGCCTCCATAAGCCCTCTCCTTTCCCCGGGGGTAGGAAGTGTCCTCCCCGGCCTTCCTTCCCCAGGAAGAGAAAGCTTCATCCGTCCGCCCACTTGCCAGGTGGGCCCATGCAGGGGACGTCTCACTCCGATCTGATGTTCCCAGGCCCGCGCCAGGATACTCATGCCAAGCAGCTTTAGGCTCCTGTATTCACTAGCCTGCACCTAACTTCTCTTGCCAGAAGTTTTTTCCTTCCAGCCTACGCTGGGGTTTTTTCAGTATAGCAAGTGGTTCGGATGCTTGCCCAGGGGTTAAGGGATTCCCCCTGCTTCACTGGTAGTGGGGGATCACTACCGTCCCAGGATAGTTTCTGGCCCCACCGGGGCGTCCTATCCTCCATCGGACTTGCCCTAGGCTACGTCCTTGAACCCCGCTCTTCCTGGGTCCCCCTGCTTGAGGTGACCCCACACCGAATCTTCTCCTCCCAGGGTAGACCTTGTTCTGCTACCCATCAAGCATGCTCTGAACAGTTCCTCGACAGGGCCGGACCATCCCCGCCCTTGTGTCTGTTCTCTCTGCTCATACAGGAGAACCCCTTGGTTCTGGTTCAGTAGCGATGCGTGCAGGTGTCCCAGTGAACGATCCATGCTTTGCCTGCCGCTTCGGCTAGTTGGCGTATAACGCTCCCCACAGGCCCTCGCTCTCGTTTCCTGGGATGGGACGACATGTCTGACACCGGCCAGTCGCCTCTCATCCTTCTCCTGCACACCGCCCCCTGCAATTGCGGGGCAACAGAGGGCCTTTGCCTTTGCCGCTGATGGTTTTCCATAGGATGGAAAGGACTTATTCAGTCACTGCAGGGCTATATGAATAATTATACCCTCTTGTCTCCCTCCTGGTACGGGGGACAAGTTTTTTTCTGCGTGACGGTCGCGGGGACACTTCAGAGGCCTTGAGTACTCCTGATGTGCTCCTACCCGACTGATCTTATCCTTCACGCAGCAGTTCCTCTGCGCACATGTTTTGGTGCCCAGACGAGCGTCCCCGGGTCAACCGATTTCTCGCTATACATCTCTATATGTTATGGGATATTATGGGATATATATATATATATATATATATATATATATATATATATATATATATATATATATATATATATATAGGTAGGCGCTTGGGTGAGGGCCATAGCGCCCTATCTAGTACCGACTATCTCCGATCGTCGATACTTACGCTTACTTTTTAAGGGGCCCGGCCAGTCCTCTGGCCGGTGGTCATCTGGCTCGGTGTATGGGACCGACCAGGCTCTACCTTGCTGCTGTGAAGTTAGCAGCTTCCATTTTGTTCTACGCCTCCTTGTCTGGAGGTTTGCGAACCCTCTGTCTTCCTATCCCTTGTTAGCTAGGGAAGGCAGTGTACTTCCCGGTATTCCGGGGTCCACTCCTGTTCTCCTCCGGGCTGGGCTCTTCCGGACTGGCCAGTCTTCTGCTTTAGCCCTCAGGGTTGAGGACTCCGCTCCTAAAGGAGTTCTGAGCTTTCCTATATCGTTTCAGATGAAGACACGCCGTTCTGGTTTGGCGCCAGTTGACGCCTGCGTCTCCTGCCCTCCCAGACTTGGAACCTCATCCGCGCTGCTGTGAAGTTCCCTTGAAGACTTCGCTACTGCATCTACAGTGCCCGTCGCAGTTCTACTTCCTACAATCCAGTAGGTAAGCTCTAGATTGTGCTGGTTCATTAACTCCTTAATGATACTTGCCATGCTTATAAAGATTCGTCTCCTCCGTAGTCTTTAGGCTGCCGTGCCTCGGCAACTCTTCTCAACTCCTGCCCTCCATCCCTCCGGGGATGCCGGGGATCCAGGTTGGGCGATGCCGCCCCGTCCAGGGACGCGCATCCTGGGATCTCCCCTGGCACCCTCAGCTAGGGAGTCCCCATATGTGAAGACTCATTCCTGCTTGTTCCTGGAGATAGCACAGTTACTTACCTGTAACAGGTGATCTCCGGAACAGCAGGAATTAGTCTTCACAACTCACCCACCTCCCCTTGGAGTTGTATCTCTCTCTTTTTTCCTTTCCTCTTCCTCTCCTTCTGGCTCAGCTATGAAACTCAACTGGGGAGAGGCAGTAGGAAGGGTGGGAAGCCACCGCGCAGGCACGAGGGATGCTCCCAAAGGCCTTCGGATTGGATGCTGGGGAGCATTCCCACGCGGGCTCCGTCGGCGCCGACGTAACCCCATATGTGAAGACTAATTCCTGCTGTTCCGGAGATCACCTGTTACAGGTAAGTAACTGTGCTTACCCTAATCAAGGGACCTGTGCTTTGCAGGTCAGAGAAATAAAGCAGCATGTTTCCCTAAAAGACAGCTTATTTCCAGCTGCAGTAACTTGCAGAAAGCCCCTAGTGGAGCTAAGTGGAGGAGTGGCCTAGTGGTTGGGGCAATGTACTTCAGGCCAGAAGGTCGGGGGTTCAAATCCCACTAGAGGACAGCAACCTTGGGCCGGAAGGACTGGGGTTTCTAGTCCCACAGGTGCTCCTTGTGGTCTTGGGCAAGCCACTTAACCCTCCATTGCCCATGTTCCCTGTAAAATAGTTATCTCCAAGTTATAATGCCCTGTTCAATGTAATGTTCAATATAATGTTCCATGTAAACCGCACTGATGCAGAATAGCGCGGTATATAAGAGAAATAAATAAATAAAATAAATAAATAAGGAGGAGAAGCATAAGCATAGTCTGAAAAACCCTTACGTCATGCCTAATCAATCAGCTGCCAGAAGAGAGCTTAAGCACCAACACCTGAGCACTGCAAGGGAGGAGTTGGTAGCAAAGAACTTTAAAGCCAGAACTGAATATTCAGAAGGCAGATGAGCATGGGGCCAAGCACGGAGACCAGCACAGAGACGGAGACAAGGACAAACACAGAGACAAGCACAACATCAGCGACGAGGTCGTGAAGGAGAGAAGGCAAGAGGAGCTCTGAGAGAGATGTGTTCTTGGAGAAATTCCTGTGAGAAGCCAGCTTCAAAGGACTGGAGGAAGCCAGAGGTTTGGAGAGCTTCAGCTGGGAACTCTAAAGCAACACCCTGTCAGCAGACAGGAGCAGCTAAGGAGAAAAGGAACACGAATACCTATTGGAAGAGGTATGGAGCAGATACCCTGAGGTCCAGGGATACAGACTGGAGGACAGGTCACAGAAGCACCCATACTTACTGGCCAGAATACCTAAGGAGACAGCCCAAAGCCAGCTTTGACTGAGGTACGAACTTTGAACGTTTGACTAACCTAGAGCAATGCAAACTGCTGGGAAACAGTGTCTCTCCCAATAGAGGTCAGTTAAGGAAGCCCTCTGTGCCAGACATTGATATTGAGCCTATGCAATTGGAAGAACAAGGTACAAGTCCTGAGGAAGATGATTTTTGCATGGACTGTTCTTTGTGTAGGATTGGTAGCATAGAGAAATCCTAAAAGTAGGATTAAACCATCAAAAAGAAATGTTCTTATAACTGGCTCCCCAGAAAGTTTTTTGCATGGAAAGAAAGAGGCTTTTTGGGAAATGAAACACGCGTGCAGAGAAGGAAACTAGCTATTGATTGCAGCTTGTTATCCACCTGATGTTAGAGCAAAGCATAGCTCAAGCCGTGCACACGTTGTATAGAGAATTTGTTTTGAATGTGAAAGAAGAAGGCGGTTTGTAAAGAAGTTTTTCCTTTTGGTTTATTTTCCAGCACTGCAGAGCAGATTGTCAGCAGTGACTGAGAGGAAACTTTTCTGTTGTTTAAAAGACTCTGCAAGCTATTTGCATAAAACTTTCAGTTGTGTTTATTTTGAGTATAAACCCTGGAAAAGTTATCCTAAAGGTGTTACCAAGTAAAATCTGTGTGTGGAATAATTTGCCCCATAAATAAACTCTATTTCGCCTTATACTCGAGCCAACTACTACATTTTTATTTACCTCAAAGGCAAGCACTATACAACTGGACTACTATTACCACAATCCTTTGCGGCATAGTTAGTCTGGATCTTTGAAAAAGGTGGTGTAGCTTTCATAACGAGCACCCTCTTTTACAAATCGCATAGACCAGGGCGAGTGGTCTCTTGAAGAAGTGGTTTTTGCCATTCTTATATGGCGGTAGGGCGAACCTATCATGGACTTGATGGCGACCTGCAAGAATGCAAAAGCTTCCAGGTTCTTCAGCAGACGGAGGCAAAGGATGTCAGAGGGCTGGATACATTGGTCCAGAGGTGGCCAATGGAGGGCCTCTTCTACATGTTCCCCCACTCACCCCTGTGGGCTCTCATAG
The DNA here is from genome assembly GCA_033557465.1 of Ichthyophis bannanicus. Classification (NCBI taxonomy): domain Eukaryota; kingdom Metazoa; phylum Chordata; class Amphibia; order Gymnophiona; family Ichthyophiidae; genus Ichthyophis; species Ichthyophis bannanicus. Next base: position 129,502,409 of record CM066031.1, read on the forward strand.
GGCACTTGCTGCCGAGGATAGAAGCTCATTTCATTTCATTTTATTAAAACTTGATACACCACCCTTAGTGGAGACGGCAAGGTGGTTTATAACTAAAACAAGCAATTTAAAAACCAGAAAGGAACGCCATTGAATAAAGAGAAAAGAGAGAGAGAGACAGGACAGAGACAAAAAGCAAGGATGCAAGAGGACACATCAGGGCCAATTGAATTCACAGGGTGTGGGCTGGGAAGGCAGAGCTAATCAGGGGGAATCAATTGGGAGGTTGAAAGCTACACGGAACAGATGAGTTTTGAGCAAGGTTTTAAATTTAGCATAACTAGGTTCTAGTCTGATTGCAGGGGGTAGATTGTTCCAAAGGAAGCTCACCCAGGCTTAGTGATCCTGATCGCAGCATACTGGTCTCGGAGATGATGATATCAGGATCTTCTCCGTTTGCAGATGGGCCCTTCTTCGCACGTGCCAATGTCCACATCTGCTTTCTTAAGGACCCATTCTCATGCCTCAGGTGGCTTGATTCTCACTGACAGCCTGGTTCTTGAGAGGTCTCAGTTGAGGAAGAGAGGATATTCTGCTCCAATGATGATGACATTGTTGAAAGCACGCAAGCAAACTACATCCTTGTCGTATGTGCAAGTTTGGAGAGTCTTTGAATCGTGGAGCACAGAACAAACACTGCAGCTTTTGCCAGCCTCTCTACCGGATATTCTGACTTCCTTACAGGCAGGTCTGGAGAAGGGCCTGGCCTGCAAGTGGCTGTGCTAACGTGTTATAGGGGACACGTTCAGGGGATTTCCTTAGTGGCCCACCTGGATATAGTGTGTTTTCTTCGGACGGTGAATATTTCCAACCACCAGTGTGTGTTCTAGTTCCATCTTGGGATCTGATTTGGTCCTGTTGGCATTGACAGAGGCTCCCTTTGAGCCTTTGGGAAGTTCCACCCTAAAGAAGTTGAAATTGAAGATGGTCTTTTTGGTGGCCATCTGCTCGGCGCAACACATCTGAGCTTCAAACGTTGTCCTGCAGGGAGCAATTCCTATTGATCTTGAAAGAGAAAGTGGTGCTGCATCCGGCTCCATTGTTTCTTCCTAAGGTGGTATCATCTTTCACCTCAACCAACTCCAGAGGAGTGTCAGCTGCATTTGATGGATGTATGCAGAGTTCTTCTCCTCAAGACAATGGAGTCGTTCCGCAAATCTGATCAGTAGTTTATCCTGTTTGGTGGTGCGCGCAGAAGGGAAGTGGCCTCTAAGGCCTCTGTCGCTCATTGGATCCGAGAGGCCATTGCCTCAGCATACCTTCTGCGATGTAGGGAGTTACTTAAGGGGCTCCATGTGCATTCAACCAAGGCGCAAGCAACATCTTGGGTGAAAGCGAGGCTGGGCATCTGTAACATGCGTATTTTCGTCCTTCATTAATGGTTGCAGGGAATACACGTTTTGGTTCAGCAGTGCTTCAGTCTGGACTTGAAGGTTCTTCCTAAGGTTAGTGTTGCTATGGACCGGAATGGAGGGATGATAAAGAAGGTGAAATTAGGTCTTGGTTTTGGTTTGGTTTTACCTGGTCTTAACTGATAATTTGCTTTCCTTGAGTCATTCCAGTCCAGTCCAGGGCCCTTCCTAGTATTGCTGTTGTTCCAGTGTATGTTGCCGATCTTGGGTGGCACAGATTCCGTCACACACCTTTTTTCCCCGGGAACAAGCAGGAAGTCAGTCCTCACATATGGGTGACGTCGGCACCAACGGAGTCCTCAGAGAAGCATCTCTCCAGCTTTCAAAGAAAGCCTTTGAGAAATGCCACCATGCATGCATGGTCCCCATCCTGCCCAAGAGTGCCATCTTGCTCAGTCTCCTTTTTTCTGTGGAGCCCTTCAGATGTTGTCTCGTTTGTCCCCGGAAAAGTTGATTATTTTGTTCCCGAGTTTCCAACTCGCATCCGGTATTGCACCGGTACTCTTCCCGCCTACTGACCTCAGGGCTTTGGTGTCGGGTTCAGTTTAAAGTTTTGTAGTTTTGCTTCTTTTCTTTTTCTGGTGCCTTCGCATCCTTTTTTTTCCCTCTGGCAGCCCGCAGGGTCTTCAACCTCACAGGGGTACTTTTTTCCTCCAAGGCTACCAGTGGTTTCAAAAAGTGTTTTTAGTGCTCTAAAATCATGTCTTTGACCGACACACATGACTGCTGCCTTCACTGCCTTGAGCCAGAACATGACCCAGCAGCCTGCGGTCTCTGCATGAGGACGTCCAGCAAGGCCTTCAAGAGCCACCAGCAGCAGCATGATAAGTTTTTCCCCAAGTCCCTGATGCCTCCGAAGGCCAGGGCCTCCTCTGAAGCCCCTACATCTTGTGTGGAACTCTCCGAACCCGAGCATCGTCGTGTGTCCTCAGAAAGGGGGTCTCCTTCGAGGGAACCCAGAAAGAAGAAGAAACCATCGAAGATAGCATGCTTGGATGGTTCTGACCGGCTGGGAGCTCCCAGGGCCCGGTCCCACAGTCCAAAACCTTGTCCGAGGCATCGGAGAAAGAGCGACCTGCAAAGGTACCCCAGAAAGCTCTGGCCATGGACCGGCCTCAGTCCCCAGACACCATGCCCATTGAGGATTCCCCTTCGGGGGAGCTGGAGCCAGGTCCGAGCCCCTCGGTGCCCGTGCCAAAGGCTGCAGAGCCTTCTGGCCTGGCGTCCAGAATGGCGGCCCCAGAATGCAGTTTGTCTACCTTCATGGACCAGCAGTAGGTGCTGTTGTCCAGCACTACTGGTTCATACACCCTGATCACTGGACCATTGACGTCCCCAGAGGATGAGCCGATCCTTGAGGTCTTTCAGTCTCGAGTCGATCCTTGGCCGAGGTCGTGCTCTGCGTCCCACTCAATGGGACAGCGGTTATCCCCGGCAAGTCCTATCTTGGAACCTTGGCGGCGGTCACTGCCCGAGGACATGGGCTTCCTGCACTTTGTCAAGGACATGCTTAAGGCCCTGGAGTTCCTGACCGAGTCAAAGGAGGACCCTCATGCGGATCAGCTGGAGATCTTCCAGTACGAGGCCCCTCCATGGGAATCGCTCATGGTGCCAATTCCTCCCATCCTGGAATGGCTCATGCTCTGCATGTGGGAGACACTGGTGTCGGTGCCGGTGGTGAACAGATGGCTCGACTCGATGTATCAGGTCTTCCAGAGCCCGGGCCTCCAGAAGTCAACTGTCGCATAACTTCATGGTGGTGGAGTTGGCCATGCATCGCCTAAAAAGCCAGAAGACACACTCCTTGGTGCCCCCCATCAGGGAGGCTCACACCTTGGTCGCCCTCGGCAGAAAGTGCTATTGGGGCTCAATGCTCATCTGCTGCATCAAGGCCTACCAGCTGTACATGGGCATGTACTTGAGAGACCTGGTGAAGGAACTCACCAGGTTCTCAGTTGGTCTCTCCGAGGAACCTTTGCAGCAGTTCAAGAGCCTGGCCAAGGCCATCTGTGAGTTCTCCAAATTCATGTCTCGAGCAGCCTATGATGGGTTCGAGTCAGCGGCCCAGATGGCCGTGGCAGGCATCGGTGCACGCCGCCAAACTTGGATTCAGTTGTCCGACCTCGAGCAGTGGGTTCAGGAAAAATTGGTAGATGTCCCCTGCCAAGGAGAGAACCTCTTTGGCAAGCCCATAACCGACAAGGCTGCCAAGCTGGAGACTGAGTTCATGATGAGGACCAGGCTCTCTAAGAAGACCACTGCCCCTCCCCGATGGAAGGGCTCTGGTAAAAAGCCCTTTAACCCGAGGAAGGGGGCTGCTTACTGATACTACCCACCCTATCAAGCCCCCCCGGCTCCCAAACAGAGTCAGCATTCCAAGGGACATGGGCATGGCCTGTGTAAGCAGAAGACTCCAAAGCCCCAGGCACCAGCTCCGGTCTAGCCAGGGGGGAGCTTTTGACTCCGTGAGCATAGTCTCTCTACCCCAAGAAGATCAGCAGCCCACAGGGGGACGTCTGGCCCTCTATGCCCAGAGGTGGGTGGCCATCACCACCGATTCCTGGGCACTAAGGGTAATCAGGGAGGGCTATCTCCTCCACCTGGCTCCAATATCTCCCCCATATTTCCTGGGAAAGCACCTCAGGTCTCCCCTCTGCCAGCACCTTCTTTTGAAGGAGTTGGCAGATCTTCTCGAGGACAAAGCAGTGGACCTGTGCCCCACCACCTCAAGGGCAAGGGGTTCTACTCCAGATACTTCCTCATCCCAAAGAGGACACGGGGCCTAAGGCCCATCCTCAACCTGTGCAACTTCAACAAATTCCTGGTGAGGGAGAAGTTCAAGATGCTCTTCCTTGGAACATTGCTGCCATACCTCCAGCAGGGAGACTGGCTATGCTCCTTTGACCTCAAGGATGCTTATACTTGCGTCCTCATCTATCCCAACCACAGGCAGTACCTGCAGTTCGTAGTAGGGGGCAGGCACTTTCAATACAGGGTGCTCCCCTTCGGCCTAGCCTCTGCCCCAAGGGTCTTCACAAAATGCCTAGCAGTCATGGCTGCCTTCTTCCAGCTCCAGGGAGTCTTCATTTTTCCCTTCCAGGACAACTGGCTCATAAAGGGAGGCACAGCATCCGAGGTGCAGCAGGCCACCGCTTGCACCATGCAGATTCTGCAACACTTGGACTTCGTTGTAAACTACCTCAAGTTTCACCTGCTCCCGACAACAGTGCCTGGAGTTCACTGGAGCAAAAATCGACACCCTCCAGTCGAAGGCCTTCTTGCCCAAGGACCGAGCCGATCGTCTCAGGTCTCTACCTCAGGACTTACAGCACCGTCCCTCGGTTCCCGCCCAGTTTCTTCTGCACCTCCTGAGGGCACATGGCCTCCATGGTCCACATCACCCAAGATGGTTGCCTCCAAATGAGGACAGCGCAGTGGTGTCTCCGGGACCAGTGGTCTCAGGCTACAGGCCGCCTCCGAGACAGAGTTTCGGTGATCCACCAGTTGACAGACTCCCTGGCCTAAGAACATAAGATATGCCATACTGGGTCAGACCAAGGTCCATCAAGCCCAGTATCTTGTTTCCAACGGGGGCCAATCTAGGTCATAAGTACCTAGCAGTTTCCCCAAAAGACACAGGTTCCTTAATGCTTGTATTGGGTCAAACAGTGATATCCCTTGTTCCTTTTAATAATGTTTTATGTACCTTTGCTCCAGGAACTTGTCCAAACCTTTTTTAATCCCAGCTACACTAACAGTTTTTACAACATCCTCCGGTAACAAATTCCAGAGTTTGATTACACGTTGAGTGAAAAAATGTTTTCTCTTATTAGTCTTAAATAGGTTACCCTGTAGCTTCATTGCATGTCCCCTAGTCTTTTTATATTCTGGTGATGTAAACAATCGATCTATGTTTACCCGTTCCACTCCATTCATTAATTTATAGACCTCTATCATATCTCCCCTCAGCCGTCTCTTCCAGGTTGAAGAGCCCTAACCTTTTTAGCCTCTCTTCATCATAGGGGTATCCTTCCATCCCCTTTACCATTTTGGTGGCTCTTCTCTGTACCTTTTCTAATAACGCTATATCTTTTTTAAGATATGGCGACCAGAATTGCACACAATATTCAAGGTGCGGTCGCACCATGGAACAATACAGAGGCATTATAATATCCTTTGTTTTATTTTCCATTCCTTTCCTTATGATACCTAGCATTCTATTTGCTCTCTTGGCCCCTGCTGCACACTGGGCGGAGGGTTTTAACATGTTATCCACAATGACACCTGAATCTTTTTACTGGATGGTGGTTCCTAATGTGGAACCTTACATCGGTAACCATAGTTTGGTTGTTCTTTCCTAGGTGCATAACTTTGCACTTGTCCACATTAAATTTCATTTGCCATTTGGATGCCCAGTCTTCCAATTTATCAAGATCCTCTTGCAACTTTCCATAATCCTCTTTGGTTTTAGCAACTTTAAATAGCTTTGTGTCATCTGCAAATTTAATAAACTCACTCATTATTTTCATTTCCAGTTCATTTATGAATATGTTAAAAAGCAGTGGATACAGTGCAGATCCTTGGGGTACTGCACTATTCACCTTTCTCCATTGGAAAAATTGGCCATTTAACCCTACCCTCTGTGTTCTATCTTTTAACCAGTTCCTGATACACAATAGTGTATCACCTCCTATCCCATGACTTTTTAGTTTTGCCAAAAGTCTCTGAGGGACCTTGTCAAAGGCTTTCTAAAAGTCCAGATACACTATATCAACCGACTCACTTTTGTCTACCTGTTTATTCACACCTTCAAAAAAACATAACAGATTAGTAAGAAAAGATAGTCCTTGTCTAAAGCCATGTTGGCTGTCTCCAATTAAGCCATAGCTATCTACATGCTGACTAATTTTGTTCTTTATGATGGTTTCTACCATTTTTCCCAGTACTAACATCAGGCTCACCGGTCTGTAGTTTCCCAGATCACCCCTGGAACCCTTTTTAAAAATTGGCGTTACATTGGCGATCCTCCAATCTTCAGGTATTACAGATGATTTTAATGATAGTTCACAGATTACTAATAGCAGGTCTGCAATCTCATATTTCAATTCTTTCAACACCCTTGGATGATACCATCCGGTCCAGGTGATTTGCTACTCTTCAGTTTATCAAATAATTGTAATACATCTTCCCGATGTAGTGATATTTCTTTCAATTCTTCTGCAGCATCACCTTTAAATATCACTTCAGTCATGGGTAACATCCCTACATCTTCCTCAGTAAAGACTGAAGCAAAGAATTCATTCAGTCTCTCTGCTATAGCCTTGTCCCCTCTTACTGCCCCTTTTACCCCTCTATCATCTAATGGTCCAACTGACTCTCTCAAGGTTTTTTGCTACGAATGTACTTAGTCTTTATTATGCATTTTTGCTTACACAAAGGTTTCTTCTCAAATTCTCTTTGCCTGCTTTATCAATGCCTTGCATTAACTTTCCAGTGCTCGTGCTGTTTCCCGTTTTCGTCATTTGGCTCTTTTTTCCATTTTCTGAAAGATGCTTTTTTGGCAACAACAGCCTCTCTGACCTCACCTTTGAACCATGCTGGCAGTTTTTTGGACTTCCTTCCACTTTTATTAAAGTGTGGAATACAGCCGGTCTGTGCTTCCAAGATAGTATTTTTAAACAACACCCAAGCTTGATGTAAGTCTTTAACCTTTGCAACTGCTCCTTTTAGTTTTTTCTTAACTATTTTCCTCATTTTATCATAGTCTCCCTTTCAAAAGTTAAAAGGTAGTAGTGGATTTCTTTACCATTCCTCCTCCATTAATTAAATCAAATTAAATCAGCTGGGAAACTGGCTGGTACTGGGTAGATCTCTCTCTTTTCCTTTAACAGATACCTAAGCTCCACGAACAGAACAATGGCTGGGAAAAATCATATCGCTAAAGCTGTTGCCCCCGTTACAGCTTCTGCCTCGGTCCAGACAGAGTTCCTAATGCCAGTTGAAGAACCGGTTCCATGTGCAGGATGCCTGCATGCTGAAGCTCTGAGGAAACAAGTGGAGGAACTCAGAGGAGGTGGCGAGGCTGAGGAGCTTTCAAGACAGTGAGAAGTACATTGAGATGCTTGTTGCAGCAACCAAGCTCTCCAGCAGAGGAGAAGATGGGTGCCAACAGAATGTCGATGGTAGAACACAAGTCACCAGGGCCTGCAAAATCACCAATCTAACTACTCCAGCCCTTGAATTGAAGAACCATTATGCAGCCCTGGAAGTGGAGGAGGTGAAAGCGTCCCTGGAAAGGGAAGAACCAGAGCTCAAGTACCCCAAAGTTGCAGAATCAGTGACCACAAGAAAACAAAGGGTAGTGGTGGTTGGAGACTGTCTTCTGAGGGGTACTGAGGCGTCCATCTGCCGATCAGACTTGAGGTCCAGAGAGGTATGCTGTTGGCCTGGTGCCAAAATCCAAGATGTTATGGAGAGTTTGCCGCGACTCATCAAGCCCACTGACTATTACCCAATGTTGCTAATCCATGTTGGAACAAATCATACTGCCAGGTATACCTCGGAACGTATCAAAAGTGACTTCATGGCTCTGGGACAGAGGGTGAAGCAGTTAGGTGTACAGGTGGTGTTCTCTTCAATCCTCCCTGTTGAGGGTAAAGGCCAAGGCAAAGAGGCTCACATCCTGGAAATGAATGCATGGCTGTGTGGATGGTGTCATTGAGAGCGTTTTGGTTTCCTAGACCATGGGATGGTGTACCAAGGGTTGCAGAGCAGAGATGGCATCCATCTGTCCAAGAAAGGTCAACATGTCTTCGGTAGCAGACTAGCTAATCTACTGAAGAGGGCTTTAAACTAGACTCATTGGGGATGGGTGAAAAAAGCCCCCAGGTAGGTGATACCCATTTCCATAAAGGTATTTAATGTAACAGGGGTAACGTATGGGAAGTAGTGTGTATAAATGCCCGTAGCATGGGAAATAAGATTTCTGATGTTGAAGCTTTGGTGGGAGTGGCTGACTTGGATTTAGTGGCAGTTACAGAAACATGGTTCACAGAAAACCATGATTGGGATGTAACTATACCTGGCTATACTTTATTCTAAAAGGACAGGGTAGGAAGAAGGGGAGAAGGAGTGGCACTATATGTAAAAACTACTATTAAAGCTTTGGAATAACAGAGCTTAAAAGGGATAGAGGAGACATTGTGGGTTAAACTAGAAAGAGGGAAAGAGAAATCTATTTGCATTGGTGTGATATACAGACCTCCCTCACAAGAAGAAGAGGTGGACGGAGTTAATTGAAGACATACACAGCATTGCTAGGAAAGGGGAAGTGCTACTAATAGGAGATTTCAACATGCCAGATGTTAATTGGCTCATTCCTGCTGCAGTATCATCTAGAAGTAAGGAGATCCTGGATTCTCTACAGGGAGAACTATTCAGGCAATTGGTAACAGACTCCACACGTGAAGGGGCCATACTGGACTTGGTGCTTACCAATGGTGAAAGTGTTTCTGATGTTGTAGTGGGAGATCATTTTGCATCCAGTGATTACCAGATGGTGTGGTTCAGTATTAGGACTAGGGCTGTTAGAATCCATTCAAAGGTGAGGATCTTAGACTTTAGGAAGACTAACTTTGCGAAGATGGGCCAATACCTCATGGAGTCATTAGTGGGATGGGAACAGCTGGGGGATGTAGAAAAACAGTGGACAAAACTGAAAGGGGATATTTTAAGGGCAACCAACCTTTTTGTTAAAATGGTAAATAAAGGTAAAAGGAAAAGGAGACCGCTATGGTTTTCGAAAGAAGTAGCTGAAAATTTGAAAAAAAAAGAGGGAGGCCTTCATGAAATACAAGAGATCACAGAGAGAGGAAGACAGGCATCTGTATTTGGAAAAACTTAGAGAAGCTAGCAAAGTAGTCAAGAAGGCAAAGATTCAAAAGGAGGAGGAAATAGCCAATGCAATAAAATGGGGAGGGGGGGATAAGAGATTTTTCAGATAAATTAGTGAGAAGAGGAAGGGCAAAAGTGGTATTGTCAGACTCAAGGGTGCAGGGGAGGAATATGTAGAAGCTGATAAGGATAAAGCGGAATTGCTTAACAAATATTTTTGTTCTGTGTTCACAGATGAAGAACCAGGAGCAGGACCTTAGAAAACACCCACAAATAGGAAAAGAAGCGAGGGACATCTTGAACAATTTTCAGAAGACTGTGTTCGTGAGAAACTAGCTCAACTTAAAGTAGACAAAGCAATGGGACCAGATTTGATACACCCTAGAATACTGAGGGAAACTTGGGGACGTTCTAGCAGCTCCACTGACTGACCTTTTCAATGCCTCGTTGGAGTCGGGACTGGTGCCAAATGACTGGAGAGAGGCTCATGTGGTGCCTTTACAACAAAGCGGAAGTAAGGATGTGGTTGAAAACTACAGGCCAGTTAGTTTAACTTCTGTGGTGAGTAAATTATTGGAAACGCTGCTGAAAGAGAAAATAGTGAGGTTTCTGGAGTCCAGCGGATTACAGGATCCGAGGTAGCATGGATTCACCAGAGGCAGGTCTTGTCAGACAAATCTGATTGATTTCTTTGACTGGGTGACCAGGGAATTGGACCGAGGGAGAGCCCTAGATGTGGTGTATTTAGATTTCAGTAAAGCCTTTGACACTGTTCCTCACAGGCAACTTATAAACAAACTGAGCACTCTAGGGTTGGACCCTAAAGTTACTGCTTGGGTTAGAAATTGGTTGGGTGGGAGGTGACAAAGAGTACAAGTAAATGGAGCTCACTCTGAGGAGAAGGATGTTACCAGTGGTGTGCCCCAGGGATCTGTCCTTGGTCCGATTCTTTTTAACATCTTTGTTAGTGATATAGCGGAAGGGCTGTTGGCTAAGGTTTGCCACTTTGCGGATGATAACAAAATCTGCAATAGAGTAGACACCCAGGAAGGTGTAGATAACATGAGGAGGGATCTAGCTAAGCTTGAAGGATGGTCTAGAATTTGGCAGCTGGGATTTAATGTTAAAAAATGTAAGGTCATGCATTTGGGCTGCAGCAATCCAAGGGAGCAATATATTATAGGGGTGAAGTACTTTAGTCCACTAAAGAAGAGCGGGACCTAGGCGTGGTTGTGTCTGATGATCTTAAAGTAGCTAAACAGGTAGAAAAGGCGATGGCCAAAGCTAGAAGGATGCTTGGGTGCATACGGAGAGGAATGGCTAGCAGAAAAAAGGAGGTGATAATGCCTCTGTATAAGTCTTTGGTGCGACCCCATTTGGAGTATAGTGTGCAATTCTGGAGACCGCACCTTCAAGAGGATGTGAACAGGATGGAGTTGGTGCAGAGGGTGGCTACTAAAATGATTAGTGGTTTTCATTATAAAGCATATGAGGACAGACTTAAGGATCTTAATATGTACACCTTAGAGGAAAGGCGGGATAGAGGTGATATGATTGAGATGTTTAAATACCTCCGTAGCATAATGTTCAGGGAGAGAGCCTCTTTCAATTGAAAGCAAGTTCTGCTACGAGGGGACATGGGATGAGGGTGAAGGGAGCTAGATTCAGGAGTGATATGCAGAAATATTTCTTTAAGGAAAGAGTAGTGGATCCGTGGAATAGTCTTCCAGTGGAGGTGGTAGAGATGAGGACAGTAACTGAATTCAAAAAAGCATGGGACAAACACAGAGGATCTCTAAAGGTAAAAAAGGGAACTGTTGTAGTTGTTGATATGGAAGGACAGACTAGATAGGCCATGTGGTCTTTTTCTGTCATCATATTTCTGTTTCTATGTTTCTATTTAAATGTGATCATGCTATGATCACTATTGCCAAGTGGCCCCAACACCCTTATCTCTTGCACCAGATCTGGTGTTCCACTAAGTCCAAAGTGGCTTCCCCTCTGGTCAGTTTATGAACCAGCTGCTCCAAGAAGCAGTCATTTATTTCATTTAGAAACTTTATCTCCTTAGCATGTCCTGCCGTGTCACTGACCCGGTCAATACCGGGGTAATGGAAATCACCTACTGTTTTTACTGTTCTGTAACTTTTGTTAGCTTCCCTGATTTATTTAAGCATTTCTTCTTCCATTTTTTCATTCTGGCCAGGCGGTCAATAGTACACCCCCACTGCCATCGCCTTCCCCTTTTTACATGGAATTTCAATCCATAGAGATTCTACAGTGAATTTTGTTTCCTGTAGAACTTTAATCCTTCGTGACTCAATGCCCTCTCTAACATAGAGCGCAACCCCTCCACCAATTTGGTCAGTTCTATCATTATGGTATAGTTTTACCAGGTATCACAGTATCCCACTGGTTGTCTTCCTTCCACCATGTCTCTGAGATACCAATCATATCTAACTTTTCATTTAGTGCTACATATTCTAATTCTCCCATCTTATTTTTTAGACTTCTAGCATTTGCATACAAGCATTTTAGAGACTGTATTTTATTCATATTAATCTGGTTATCGTTAATGTGATAAGGAAGCCTGTAGTGAGCCTATGGAAATAGGAGAAACTAATGATTTTACCTTTAAGAAAAGTGATATCCCTGCAGAGCACAGGTTTCAGCTTTTGCCTAGAGAAAGCAAGCACAGAGAAACTGAACCTAGGTTGCCACACCCAAGCTCTGTTGACGTATTTGCAGGCTTGTAACATAATTGCAAGCACCTGTCCAGAGAGGGAGAGACACTGCCCGGGAAGCAGGGATATAAACGTTGGCTAGAGAGAACGGGGTCAGAGGAGAAGGGGAGAAGAGAAGGAGGTGGAGAGAGCCTGGGAGGAGAGAGACCAGGAGAGGAGTGCTCGGAGAGAGAGAGAGCAGAGAAGCCTTCAAACCCCAGTTCCTGATTAGAAGATTCAGAGAATTCAGGACTCGACACAAGAGTCAAAAGAGCCAAGCCTGGAACAGGGAGCCATGGCAGAGCTCCAGGGAGGACTCAAGCAAATGAACCAGGGACTGTTTCCCTGAAGCTTTAGGGAGATTGGTGAATACAGCCAGGGAGAAGTGTCCACAGCCTCAGGTACATTTTATCCTTACCGGGTAGAGCTGTGCTCAAGGGAGACACAAGGATCCTCAGAGAGAATTTATCCTGAGACGTACGTTAAAAGCTCAGAGCAGGGCACTGTTTTACCGGAGCCGGAGGAAATGCAGGTGGACCTTATTGAGCAAGATTCATTGCCTCCAGAGGTGCTCATGGACTGTACACTATGTCAAGCTGATAGCATTGAGTCCCTTTGCTAAGGAATAGCTGAAAGGATAAAGTCTCCTGAAAAGTAGAGTAAAGAAACCTAGCCTTAACAGAAGGTAGGAACTTGCTCTTGTCAAGGGGAGGATACCTGTTGTATGTACATTTGAGTGCTTAATGAAGACAAAGGTAAAAGAAGATATTTTACTTTGTTGAATGAAGAAGCTGTGTTTTCTTTATCCGTTTTGTTGATAAGCAGCTGCATATAATTAATGACTGTGAAGGTCATTCAGCCTAATTTGTAAATAACCTTGAGCGAGTGACTGGAGAAGTATCCTGTTACAATCTGCATGAACGTTGTTTGCATTTGGGGAATAAATTTTGTCATTTGCCTTTTACTTTCGGTTTCATGACTATACTTCATCTTAGAAGGTTAAAACTACAACTCCCTGCATGCTTCACTGGAGAAAAATAGCTTATTCAACCTTTTATAAGAGAAGTTAATGGCAACCCTTTCCCTCTTAGCCTGAGGCAGAGGGCTGGGGCGTGACAAGAGGCGTAGTTGTTTGGATTTCGCATGTATCAGGATTTACAACACTTCAGGATAATATGCCAAAGGTTTTTCAAACACCAAACTGCTGAGCGGTGCTGTGAACTGCAGAGTGGAAAATCGCTGGCACGGTCGGCCAGAGCGACTGAGGTGGCCAGTGAGACTCTCACTTTTTAAGGCAAGAGTCGATGCCTAACCTCAGGTAAGAAGTATTTAGGCGTGGGTAAAACCTGGATTCAAGTAAAAGGGGTGGAAGATTCCAAGCATTCAAGCTAAAAGGGACTAGCAGAGTTTTGGTGGTACCGCACTTGGTGGGTTTTGTTTTTCTTTCCTCCTGCAGAAATGGCTGAGATGAATCCGAAGGACATACTGCAATGGATGGCGTCCCAATTCCAGAAGCAGTGAGAAATGGCGCACCAGGCCCAAGAACAGGCTGCAGCTGCTTTGCGGGCACAACAGAAGCCGGTACTGGATTTAATGGAGGCGTTGCTCGCTAACCAGAAAGCAACAGTTGGAGCAGTACCAACCTCATCGGGTCTAGAAGGGACAGCAAATACCTGTATGGTAGGGCCACAGACATGTGGGACAATTTCCTTTGGAAAACTTTCAGTAGAAGATGATATTGACGATTTCCTAGAATCTTTTGAGAGAGTTGCTCATACTGTAGGGTGGCCAATGGAACAGTGGGCTGTACAGCTAGCCACATCTCTCACAGGAGAGGCATTAGCAGCCTACAGGGCCGTGCCAGCGGAACTTGCTACAGATTATGGAGAGCTAAAAAAGGCTATCCGAGATCGCTTAGGTTTAACTCCGATGGTCTACCATTGCATGCTGAGAGCTACAAGGTTAAGAGCCGGTGAGACACCTAAGGCTCTGTGCCAAAGGGTCAGAGACTTAGCTTTGAAATGGTTAGCTCCAGAAGGTTAAACCATGGAGATGGTAATAGATACAATTGTGTTAGAGCAGTTTATGGCTGCGGCCCCTAAAGAAATCCAATCCTTTCTGATATTACAAAACTGCCGAACCACAGGAGAAGCAATCCTGCTGACCGAGCGATATTTAGAAGCAGAATTGGCTAGTCAAGTAAAAGGGGGCGCTCTGAAAATAGCAGCAGAGGCTAGTTTTGAACAATCAGAAAGGAGACCAAGCCAAAATGTGGAATGTATGAAAACGTATCTGCCTACGCAGAAGAGCAGGTGGGCAAGGAAAAAATGTTTTCAATGTGAAAAGGTAGGTCACATACAAAAGGAATGTAAAGGACGTACAGCATTGATAAGTGCTAATTTATTTATTTATTTACATTCTCTTATATACCGCGCTATTCTGCATCAGTGCAGTTTACATTGAACAAACTGAAATTACATTGAACAGGGCATTATAACTTGGAGATAACTATTTTACAGGGAACATGGGATATGGAGGGTTAAGTGGCTTGCCCAAGACCACAAGGAGCACCTGTGGGACTAGAAACCCCAGTCCTTCCGGCCCAAAGTTGCTGTCCTCTAGTGGGATTTGAACCCCCGACCTTCCGGCCTGAAGTACCTTGCCCCAACCACTAATGCAAAACAGCTAAGAGAGGGTTTCCTTTTGAATGTTGATATTCAGGGCATTGCTACTAACACTCTACTCGACTCAGTTGCTGACCAGTGTATGGTCTCCCGGAGGCTCTGGCAGGCAATAGAAGCCCAGAGTGAGTCAGTCCCGAGCCGACCAGAGGGAAGGGTCAGGATCAGATGTATCCACGGAGCATCCTCCTTTTATCCCACGTACAAGCTATTAATAAAGAGGTTAGGGATACAGAGGGAAGTCCTGGTAGCTGTAGTCCCGAGATTGCCCCATGACCTAGTGTTGGGTAGGGATTGGCCCCAGTTCAAAAGAGGATTGGAGAAGGGCCTACATCAGAAAGTTGGTCTGGTGTCTACTTGATCCCAGTCAGAGGCCCCAGATAAAAAGGATGAACACCCAGATGAATCACTAGGTGAACTACCATCACATGAAGACCTATAGCTTCCCCTTCTGATAGGACTAGGAAGGGAAAAGCTGAGAAACACCGTGAAAGACAGTGTAGGTCTTGAGGGAGAGCCGAGATGGAAGCTGGACAAGGGTTACCTTGGGTCCCGGCTGAATTGGTTGAAAAGTTCCCATCCTTTCTCAAGGAGCAGCAAGCGGACCCCGCACTTACACGGGTGTTTGAATATGCCAGGTTGAGAGGGATGCCCTCCCAAGATTCCTCTTGGATAAAGGAGTATGGTACAGGGCGAGTCTTAATCCCCAGGCAGGGACGGTCAGGAATCAGCTGGTGGTACCCGCCGCTTTTAAGACAATGGTCTTGAGGCTAGCCCATAACCACCCGGTAGGAGGTCACAAAGGGGTACAGGGGACTCTAGACCAGATTCTTGCCCGTTTCTACTGGCCGGGTGTTTTCAAGGAAACCACCCAATTGAGTGAGTCATGCCCTTCGTGTCAGCGGGTCACCACTGTCCGACCACCAGGGGTGCCCATGATCCCGATGCCCGTAATAGCAGAGTCCATACAAAGAATCGCAATGCATATAGTGGGACCTCTGGTGAAGAAACCCCGAGGCTTCCAGTATATTTTAGTTAAAGTGGATCAGGCCACCAGGTTCCCGTGGGCCATTCCCTTATGTAACTTCTCTGCAAAAACGATAGCCTTGTTGTTGTTGTTAAGTGCCGTCGAGTCGGAGTCGACTCATGGCGACCCTCTGGATAGCTATCCTAAATTGTGTCCGGTCTTCAGTCAGGCGGCTCATTGTTGACAGACTGGTACCCGTAGCTGCTATTATTGTATCGAGCCATCTCATTGCTGGCCTTCCTCTGTTGCGTTGACCTTCTATCTTGCCAAGCAAAATGTCTTTCTCTAATGATCTCTCTCTTCGCATGATGTGTCCAAAGTATGAAAGTCGAAGTCTTGTCATCTGAGCTTCTAAAGAAAGCTTAGGTTTGATCTCCTCTAGTACCGACTGGTTTGTTCTTCGGGCAGTCCATGGTATACACAGTATTCGCCGCCAGCACCATAATTCAAAGGCATCAATTTTCTTCCTGTCTGTCTTTTTCACTGTCCAGCTTTCACATCCATATGATGTTATTGAAAATACCATGGCTTGAACAAGTCGAATCTTTGTATGGAGAGAGACATCTCTGCTCTTGAGAATCTTATCTAGGTCTTTCATAGCCATTCTGCCAAGAGCAATGCGTCGTCTGATTTCTTGACTGCTTGTTGCTTCTTTATTGATAGTTGATCCAAGTAGGTTAAAGTTGTTCACAATTTCAATTTCTTCTCCTTCAACGATGAACCTGTTGATTATGCCAGTTGTCATGATCTTTGTCTTCTTTACATTAAGGTGCAGGCCCATTTTGAGACTATGGGGCTTGTTTACAAAGCCGCAGTAGCGGTTTGCGATCGTAATCGGAGCCGCGGCCCCATTGATTTCAATGGGGCCGCGGCTGCGATCGCGATCGCGAACCACTACCGCGGCTTTGTAAACAAGCCCCTATGTTCTTTGATTGTGAGAAGCAAATGTTTCAGATCATCTTCACTTTCAGCCAGTAATGTGGTATCATCAGCATAGCGAAGGTTGTTGATGAGTCTTCCACCAATCTTCACACCTCTGTTGTCTTCATACAATCCTGCTTCTCTGATGATTTGTTCTGCATATAAATTAAACAGGTAGGGGGAAAGTATGCAGCCTTGTCTTACACCTTTGCTTATTTTAAACCATTCTGTTTCTCCTTGTTCCGTTCGAACTGTTGCTTCTTGATCAATGTACAGATTGCGCAAGAGAACGATCAGGTGTTCTGGTATACCCATGCTTCTTAATGTGGCCCAGAGTTTCTCATGGTTTATACAATCAAAAGCCTTGCTATAGTCGATAAAGCACAAATAGATATCCTTTTGGTATTCTTTAGTCTTTTCAAGGATCCATCTCACATCCGCAATGATGTCTCTCGTTCCTCGCCCTTTCCTGAACCCTGCTTGCACTTCAGGTAGTTCTTGTTCCAGGTATGGTTGTAGTCTCTTTTGAATAATCTTCAGTAGAATCTTGCTGGCATGTGGGATCAGAGCGATTGTGCGATAATTTCCACAGTCAGTTGGATCACCTTTCTTTAGTATTGGTATAAACACAGATCTTTTCCAGTCAGTTGGCCATGATGTTGTCTTCCATATTTCTTGGCAGAGCCTTGTGAGTACGGTAACAGCTGCATCAGATTGCTGCAATACTTCTATGGGAATACTAGCAATGCCTGGTGCTTTGTTCTCTGATAAGGCTTTCAATGCTGCTTCAACTTCTTCTTTCATCACCAATGGCTCCTGATCATAAGGTACAGGTTGAAACGGCTGTTGGTCCACTTGATCTTTATCATATAAAAACTCTGTATATTCCTTCCACCTTTTCTTGATCTTCTCAGCATCATTCAACATAGAACCTTGAGCATCTTGTAACATTCCAATTCGAGGCTGGAACTTTTTCTTTAACTCTCGTAGCTTTAGGAAAGCCGATCTTGTTCTTCCTCTGTTTCTGCTTCTATTTCCTTGCAAGTGTCATTGTAGTACTTTTCCTTGTCCTGTCTTGCTGCACGTTGGAAATCTCTGTTGAGTTCTGCGATTGTCTTTCTTTCTCCTCTGGCTTTAGCTTCTCTGCGTTTCTGGGCAATTTTCAGAGTTTCTTCCGTCATCCATTTTGGCGTTTTTGCTTTTTCACCTTTTGTAGAGACTTCTCGCTTTCTTCCAACACAACCTTCTTGATGTCATTCCATATCTCTTCCGGAGCTCTGTCATTTGTATCTAAAGCAGCAAATCGATTTTGCAGGCAGTCTTTAAATTCCAGTGGTATATTCTCAAGGTCATATTTTGCTGCATTCATGAGTGGTTTGCTCTTTTTCAACTTTAGCTTGAGTTTGCATACTAGTAGTTGATGATCTGTACCACAGTCAGCTCCAGGTTTTGTCTTTGTTGATGTTACAGAGCTTTTCCATCGTTGACTTCCACATATGTAGTCAATTTGATTTTTATATAATCCATTCGGTGAAGTCCATGTGTACAGTCGCCGCTTGTGTTGCTGGAAGAAGGTGTTTGAGATGAATAGATCATTGGTCTTGCAGAATTCTATCAGTCTTTCTCCAGCTTCATTTCTGTTGCCAAGTCCATATTTTCCAACTACTTTGCCTTCTTTGTTGCCACTTTTGCGTTCCAGTCACCCATGACTATCAGGATATCCTGTTTGCATGTTCTGTCAATTTCAGCTTGTACTTGTTCATAGAACTCTTCAATTTCATTCTCTTCAGCAGCTGTTGTTGGGGCATATACTTGAATTATAGTTGTGTTGATAGGCAATCCTCGTAGACGAATAGAGATTAAGCGTTCGCTGACTGCATTGTATTTCATTACAGTTCTTGCAAGTTTCTTCTTTATTATAAATGCAACACCATTTCTTCTTTGTCTTTCATTTCCAGCATAGTAGACCATGTGATCATCTGATGCAAAATGCCTCATGCCAGTCCATTTCAGTTCGCTGACACCCAACAGATCAAGTTGTACACGTTCCATTTCATTCTTGACCACCTCCAACTTCCCTTGGTTCATGCTTCGTACGTTCCATGTTCCAATGTGTAAGACATCTTTACAGCTTCTGACTCTCATTTCATGCGCAGCTACATCAGCAGTCAGACTTCCCGAGGGCTTTGATCCAACCACATCATAAATGCTGGCTTTACTCTGAAACGTCTTCAGCTCTTCCCCAGTAGCTAGTTGAGTGCCTTCTGACCTGGGGGTCTCATCTTCCAGCACCATAGCACAATTTGTTTTGTTGTAACTATCCATTGGGTTTTCATGGCAAGATACAGAAGTAGATTGCCAGGCCTTTCTTCCGCGCAGTTTAAGTTTGGTGTTGTTGCCGTTGTCACAAAAATGTGATCCTCCGCCGTCAACACTGTCCCATTCTGCTGCTGCCCAGATGGGTGGTTTGTCTTGGTCTGGCACCTCAGCTGAGACCTGTCCATTTTGGGAGACCCTGCCAGTAGTTAAACTACCGATAGTTTAGCTCTCAGCATCACTGATGCACGCAAGCCCTCACAGCACGACAAGCTGCAAACCAAGTGAGAGACGATAGCCTTAGAGGTAATAAAGCTATTTTGTGAGGTGGGTTTTCCCCCAGGAGGTGCTGACAGACCAGGGCACCAATTTTATGTCAAAGTACTTGGCCCAAGTGTGAGTCGCTTTCGGGGTGCAACATTTAAAACAGCCGCCTATCACCCCAGTCTAATGGACTAGTACAAAGATTAAACCAAACATTGAAACAGATGCTAAGGTGAGGCTTGGATGGTAACATGTCAGAGTGGGATGTTATGCTCCCCTTTGTTCTATACGCCTGCCGAAAGCAGACACGAGCATCTTTAGGGGCATCCCCCTATGAGTTAATGTATGGACGTGCCCCACGAGGAATTTTAGACATATTACAGGAGCAATGGGTCGAGCCCGAGGTAGAAGTAATGGGAATACCCCATTTTCTGCGAGATTTGAGGAGGCGGTTACGCAGGACCTCCCAAATGGCGGAGGAAAACTTACAGGCCAGCCAGATTCGCCAAAAGAAACATTATGATCAAGGTATGAAACTCTGCCAAATAGCCCTAGGAGAGAAAGTTATAGTAATGGTGGCAGGCGCCAGGCCAAAATTATATGGTCCTTTCCACTGGACTTCAAAAGTGGTCAAACAGGTGGGTCCGGTATCCTACGCGGTAGAGAATAATAGGGGTCGCCAGCAGGTTTACCACATAAATGTCCTTAGGCCCTGGCGTGAACGAACAGCGATTAGCCAATCTAGCCAAAGTGGAACATAACGCAGGAAGATTACAGCAAGATATCGATGCCCTATCAAGGATTATGAACTGTCCGGGTGAAATGCCGCCAGCCCGTAATATCTTAAGAGGGGGGGGGGGGGATATGTGATAAGGAAGCCTGTAGTGAGCCTATGGAAATAGGAGAAACTAATGATTTTACCTTTAAGAAAAGTGACATCCCTGCAGTGCACAGGTTTCAGCTTTTCCCTAGAGAAAGCAAGCATAGAGAAACTGAACATAGGCTGCCACACCCAAGCCCTATTGACGTAGTTGCAGGCTTGGAACATAATTGCAAGCACATGTCCAGAGAGGGAGAGGCACTGCCCAGGAAGCAGGGATATAAACCTTGGCTAGAGAGAGAGAGCGGGGTCAGAGGAGAAGTGGAGAAGAGAAAGAGGTGGAGAGATCCTGGGAGGAGAGAGACCAGGAGAAGAGTGCTCGGAGAGAGAGAGCAGAGAAGCCTTCAAACCCCAGTTCCTGATAAGAAGGTTCAGAGAGTTCAGAGGTGGGAGCCCAGGACTCAGCACAAGAGTCAAAAGAGCCAAGCCTGGAACAGGGAGCCGTGACAGAGCTCCAAGGAGGAACTCAAGCAAATGAACCAGGGACTGTTTCCCCGAAGCTGGATGGAGACTGGTGAACACAGCCAGAGAGAAGTGTCCACAGCCTCAGGTACATTTTATCCTTACCGGGTAGAGCTGTGCTCAAGGGAGACACAAGGATCCTCAGAGGGAATTTACCCTGAGACGTACGTTAAAAGCTCAGAGCAGGGCACTGCATTACCGGAGCTGGAGGAAATGCAGGTGTACCTTATTGAGCAAGATTCATTGCCTCCAGAGGTACTCATGGACTGTACACTATGTCAAGCTGATAGCATTGAGTCCCTTTGCTAAGGAATAGCTGAAAGGATAAAGTCTCCTGAAAAGTAGAGTAAAGAAACCTGGCCTTAACAGAAGGTAGGAACTTGCTCTTGTCAAGTGGAGGATACCTGTTGCATGTACATTTGAGTGCTTAATGAAGACAAAGGTAAAAGAAAATATTTTACTTTGTTGAATGAAGAAGCTGTGTTTTCTTTATCCGTTATGTTGATAAGCAGCTGCATATAATTTATGACTGTGAAGCTCATCCAGCCTAATTTGTAAATAACCTTGAGGGAGTGACTGGAGAAGTATCCTGTTACAATCTGCATTTACTTTGTTTGCGTTTGGGGAATACGTTTTGTCATTTGCCTTTACTTTTGGTTTCATGAGTACACTTCATCTTAGAAGGCTAAAACTACAAGTCCCAGCATGCTTCACTGGAGAAAAATAGTTTATTCAACCTTTTATAAGAGAAGTTAATGGCAACCCTAACCCTCTAAGCTTGAGGCAGAGGGCTGGAGCGTGACAGTAGGCAAGGGTAATTTGGAATCTTTAAGCCCTGTCTGCTCTGTACTCAAGGGCATTTGGGCTACCTTTGTCTTTATTGGAACCTCTCTGCTGATGTCCCCTAACTCATTTTTTTGGATTGTTTCTGATGGCATTCGACCTCACGGAGGCCTATCTGCATATTCCGATTCGGCCGGAGCATCAGCGGTTTCTCTGTTTTGCGATTCCCAATGGGCATTTTCAGTTCAGGGCACTTCCCTTCGGTCTTGCAACCACCCCTCGCACTTTCACCAAAGTCATGGTGATGATGGCCATAGCATTGAGGCAGGAAGGCATCTTGATGCATCCTTATTTGGATGTTTGGCTCATCCGAGCAAAATCCAAGGAGGAGAGTGTTCAAGACACACAGAGGATCATTGCCTGTCTACAAAGTTTAGGATGGGTCATCAATTTTTTTGAAAAGTCAGCTGCAGCTGTCACAGGATGATGTGTACCTGGGGGCTCTGTTCAGGATGGACAGGGGCCGTGTGTTGCTGGAAGACTGGATGTGCACTCTACAGGGTCAGGTGCGACTGTTTCTCCGAATGCAGGGATCAATGGCGGCAGTGATCGATCTCCTGCACTGGGCTCAAGCCCACATGAGACTTTTGCAAAGGGCACTATTACAGATGGTGAGCTCAGTGCCACTTACTCATGCAGCCCCTTCCTTGTCCCAAAAGGGTCAGGGTAACCCTCTGGTGGTGGCTCCGAAAGGTCAAACTGTTGGCAGCGATGCAGCTTGACAGGGTGGGGGACTCACTGAGAAGCTCAGATAGTGCAGAGTTGCTAGTCAATGATGGAGAGCACTTGGTCCATCAGTTGACTGGAGATGAGTGGTCTTTTTGGTGCTACAGAGGTTTTGAGCCTTCCTGCAAGGCAAGATGGTGCACTTGTTTTTGGACAATGCCACCACGGTAACATACATCACTCACCAAGAGGGCACAGGCAGTGTTCATCTGGAGTGCGAGATCACGTCACTGTTGGCATGGGTAGAGGACAATCTACTGACCCTCTCCATGGCTCATGTGGCTGGCAAAGACAACATGGCGGCCAGTTTTCAGCATCACCTCAACCCTGGCAAGTGGATGCTGAATACGAAAATTTTTGCTCTGCTGGTTCAGTGTTGGGGAGCGTCGATCATGGACCTCCGAATCAGCAAAATTGGCTCATTTCTACAGCAGGAGAAGGGAGTGCATGTCAGATGGCCTGGATGCGTTAGTGCAGCGCTAGCCCACAGAGGGGCTGCTGTGTGTGTGTTCCCATCATGGATGCTCATCGATCGAAAGGTGCAAAGGATCTAAGCGCATCCAGGATCAGTCATTCTGGTCATGCCCGATTGACCGTGACGTCCATGGTACACGGACCTGGTTCGGCTGCGGGTGCCTTCCAGCCCAGACCGATCTTCTCATGCAAGGCCTGGTATTAATGCTGCAAGTGGATTGATTCTTGATTGCGGCCTTGCTCTTGAGAGGGCTAGTATGAGGAAACGTGGCTACTCGGCGTTGATCACTTCTACTCTGTTAAAAGCCTGGAAGAACTCCACCATCTTGTCTTATGTGTGGGTGTGGGGAATCTTTGAGGATTGGTGTGCGGACCACGCATGGCGGTCTTTTACAATTTCAATCTTGAATGTCTTGGCATTTTTGCAGGCTGGGCTGGAAAAGGGTCTAACGTGCAGTTCAATCTGGGTGCAGGTGGTGGCGTTGACCTGTTACCGGGGTAGAGTCCAGGGGGCATCCCTGGCGACTCATCCAGATGTAGTTCAGTTTTTGTGCGCGGTGAATCAGATACGGCCACCGGTGAGATCGCTGCTCCCTACTTGGAATTTGAATCTCGTGTTGTCTGTTCTGATGGAGGTGCCTTTTTGATCCGCTGCGGGCATGAACAGTGAAGGATTTGACACTAAAAATGGTCTTTTTGGTGGCCATCTGTTTGACCAGGTGGATCTCTGAATTGCAGGCGCTGTCTTGCTGGAAGCCTTTTCTCTCAATCTCTAAGAAGAAAGTGGTATTGCGGCTGATGCCTTCCTTTCTGCCTAAGGTCATCTCAGCTTTTCACTTGAATCAACCTGTCATGCTGTTGGTATTTTCGGGGAAGGTGGCAGATGGGCTGGAGCTGCAGATACGTTTGGATGTGTATGCTGAAGAGATATTTGAAATGGACGGAGATCTTTAGGAGATTAGACAGGTTGTTTGTCCTCTTTGACGGAGCAAGTAAAGGCAAGGCAGTGTCCAAGGCTTCCATTTCCACGTGGATTAAGGAAGCGATTTCGTCAGCGTATTTGTTGAAAAGAGCGAGTTTACCCACAGGGTTATGGGCTCATTCCACCTGGGCGCAGTCATTGTCTTGGGCAAAAGCCAGTCTAGTTCCTTCAGTGCACATCTGCAGGGTGGCCACGTGGTCATCGTTACATACATTTATATGCCATTATCGTCTTGATGTGCAGGCAGCGGGAGACACGAGATTCGGAGCAGTGGTGCTGCAGGTCAGACTCTCGGGTCCCTCCCAAGTTTAGTACTGCTATAGTACATCCCACAAGTCATGACTGGACTGGAGGTATGATAAGGAAGGGTTAATTAGGACTTACCTGCTAACTGGCTTTCCTTGAGTACCTCCAGTCCAGTCAGGGACTCTAACTGGATTGAGATGTACATGGAGTGTTAGCGATCCCGGGCCTGCAGAGTTGATTTCATAGGTGATAGTCCGGGATTATAGTGATTCTCGTGATTCTGCGGCTGGTTAGGACTCCTGTGGGGGTTTCTCTGGCCTTCAATTTAGTGGCTTCTCATCATGAGCAATCAAGTATACAAAACAAGACAAAGGTATTACAGGTTATAAACTGGTCAAGAGAATTTGATTACCTGGGTTTGTTTAATCTGCAGGATGAGGGTTCCTTAGTTTATGCAGGGTTATCCTGTCTGTCTTTGAGGTGAGAGATATTGCAATGATTTGAAGTGGTCCTTAACTGTTGCTCCTGTGAGTTTGCTTTGTCAATAGACTACTGAGGCTGGCAGGTGGTGCCAGCTGGTTATATGAGGTGATCACTTAAAAATATTCATGATCGGTCTCCAAGCTGCTGGTTGGGGGTGACAAACCACAAGTTGGTACTGGACTGAAGGTACTCAAGGAAAGCCAATTAGCAGGTAAGTCCTAATAAACCCATTTTGCTCCTCCGCTCCTTGTATTTCTTCTGACGAATGGCAGGTCTATCCTAAACAGATAGTATAGTGACCACAATGGCACTCTCTGTATATTCAACGCTGCTACCTATATGGATAGTAGCATGGAATATACAAATTAAATGGCGGAGCTGACTTTAATATAAGACAGTGACCTTGCTGGCTGAAAACTTACCCCTGTTTTCACAGCTTATATTGCAAGATCACCCATTGGGGGGTACCAAAGTGAAAGTTGGCTCATGGTGCTATAACCCCATGAGCTGGCCCTGCTGCAATAGCATGTGATTGTCAGTTATCGTGCATTTTGGTGGTCAGTAGCTGGCATGCCCATGTGTTAGTGTTCACTGTGGCCACTTACTGCATGCTAAAACATGCTTTAACTGGATAGCAGCATTTAGTAAAAGGGCCCCGAAGTAAGTGTATTTCAGATAAAATATGAATGAGGAAATATATTTTAAAAAATTATAGATGAGTAGTCAAGAAAAAATAAACAAGGGGTCATTTTGCTAAAGTGCACAAGGGTTTTGCAACGAGCAATCATTTAGCGCTGAAGCTAAAGCATGGTAGTTGCCACTGCTGTGTGGTACCTGCCAGGGGTATGTCCAGCATCTTCTCCAGGAACAAGCAGGAAGTCAGTTCTCACATATGGGTGATGTTGGTGCTGATGGAGCCCACGCGGAGCATTTCCCCAGCTTTCAAAGAAAGAATGCTACCATGGATGTGTGGTCCCCTTCCTGCCACGGGTGCCATGTTGCTCAGTCTCCTTTTTTCTGCGGAGCCCAATGGATGTCAGTCCAATTTCCCCAGAAAAAATCCTTTAAAATTAGCTGATTCTGGTTTGCATACTGGCTCCTCTTCCCACCTCGAGCCGGCGCCGGTCCTGGCACTATTTTCAGCTCCTTTCCCCTTTTTTTTGATCAAGGCTTGCCTCGACTGGGGTTTGTGCCCTTTTTTGCCCAGGGGTCATTGACCCCGGCCGGATGTTCCCCACCATGCCTCCTGGTGGGTTCAAAAAATGTGACTGCTGCAGTCAAAACTATGTCTGTCACCGACACCCATGACTGCTGTTTACACTGCCTGGGACCTGACCATGATAGCAACTCCTGCAACCTGTGCCAGGCCATGATGCTGAAAACCAATAAAAAGCGGTTGGAGTTGCAGGAGAAACTGGTCCCAAGGTCCAACTCAGCACTGGCATCTCCAAACAGCACTGAGATGTCCCCTCAGATCCGTCCCCCCAATTCCCCTCAAGAAGACGTGGCCTTCCTCGACTTTGTAAGGGATATGGCCAGATCCCTCTCGGTGCAAACCGAGGCCTAGGAGGACCCACGCACCGAGGAACTGGAGATCCTCAAGTTCAAGGATATTTTACAGTGCCGGTACAGCCGATCCTCGAGTGGCTATTGTTTTTTTTTTTTTTTTTTTTTAAACGTTTATTTTCATTTTACAACAAACAAAAAAACAGCAAACAAAATGAGACAAATACAATCATACATAAAAAGAAAGCAACCCCATTTGCCCCCCCCCCTAAGCTTCTTCTCTAAGCAGATGGGTATCATCAAATAGGCGCATACAAACAGCAGTAATTGTACAACATAACATACAGAAATAGTATCTACGATACAGAATAATCATGTGACATAGATTTAGACAGTCAGATGAGAGCATTTAGCAGTTTGAACATAGTCATTGAGCATCTTCCATTTAGACAAATGATGAAGGGTCTGGACGGAAGAAGCCAACATACGAGGTATTTGCTCGTACTTACTGTAGAGACAGACATGATTCCACCATTCATTAGGGCTCAATTGGGAACTATTCTTCCAGTACTTCGTAATTAGGGAAATGGCTATGCCCATCATAAAGTCTAACAGGAAGCAGGCCGACTTTGGAAGAGAGGGGATCCCCGCAGCTGAGCGGAGTCCCACGATCTTCCAAGAGAGAGGCTCTTGAAAGTGCAAGATAATTTGAATACGACCCCAGACCCGACTCCAGTAATACTGTAGTGCGGGACATTCATACATGACATGAGTTAGTGTTCCTATAGCTGTGTGGCATGTCCAGCATCTATTGCTCAGGGTGGCATTCCATTTGGCTAACCTGTCAGGAGTATAGAAGCATCTGTGGGCTAGAAAGAAAAGTGTCTGAGTAAGTGAGGCGGATCGAGAGACCCGTGTCACTTTGCTCCAGACTAGGCTCCATTGCTCCGGGGTCAAAGTTACATGTAAGTCCCGCTCCCAGGACTGCTGCGCTGTAGGAGTGACTCTATTCGTAGTAATACATAGTGTTTTGTAAAAGTTAGATGCCACTCCCGATAAGCTCCCGATAGAGCGGATAATCTCCGACAATCCTTGGGTATGGGCTTCCGGTGGCGGGAGTACCCGAGCACTCCTAAGACAGTGTTGAAGTTGCAACAACTGAAAATAATGTTTCGCTGGAAGACCAAATTCAACTTGTAATTCGCTAAAAGTTTTCCAGCGACCATTATGAAACAACTGGCTAGGGATCCAAATGCCCCTAGAGTACCAGGGGCTCCACGCCATCGGTTTATTTTGTATTTGGAATCGAGCATTATGCCAAAGCGGGAGTCTGTCCAGCGGACAAAGTTGGGGATCTAGAGATTGAACAAGGGTATTAAAGGCACGTAGAGTGTCTAAGAGCATTGGTGGATGGTGGGAGTCTGGTGGAAGAGTCATACCAGGGAGATAGGGGAGAGGAATTGGTTTGCAAAGGTCCTCCTCAATATCCAGCCACACTGGTCTACCCGAGATGGGGTCTTCCAGCCAGCGAGCGCCCTGTTTGAGAAGAAAAGATTGGTGATATTTCAGGAAGTCAGGAAATCTGACACCACCCTTCTCCTTATCTGCCTGTAGCTTATGTTTAGCTATCCTAGGTGGCTTGTTTTGCCATAGATATCTGATCAGGAGACCCTCTAAATCTTTGTATGTACGTTGAGGTAGAAGACAAGGTAGCATTTCTAAAATGTAGTTCACTTTGGGAACAATCATCATTTTAATGGTTTCTAGGCGGCCCCACCATGTAAGTGTTAAAGGGGTCCAGCGATGAGTGAGCGCCCGGACCTTAGAGATTAAGTCCTTGGCATTAAAGGTAATGGTATCTTCTAGAGGAGAGCAGTAGTGAACCCCAAGGTACTTAACCATGCGAGGCTGCCATAAAAAGGGAAAGGATTGCATATCTGCCTGATGGACCTGAGAATTCAGTGGAAAGGCGACCGATTTGGTCCAATTAATCTTATAGCCCGAGAGCTGGGAGTATTTACCTATTTGTTCTAGGACAGCCGGCACTGAGTCTAGGGAGACGAAGAGCATAAGGTCATCTGCATATGCTGAAATTTTAATGTCCCTATGAGAGAAGGGAGCACCATGAATATCTTTAGATTGCCGGATTAGTAAGGCTAAGGGTTCAAGTGCTAGATCGAAAAGTAGTGGGGACAGTGGGCATCCCTGGCGAGTGCCTCGTTGAAGAGGGAATGGTTGAGACTTCAAGGCATTAGCACAGATACTAGCAGTAGGCTGTGCATACATGGCTTGGAGACAACGGAGAAAGCCCTCTCCAAATCCGTACCAGCGGAGAGTTGCAAACAAGAAGGGCCATTCTAAGCGATCGAAGGCCTTCTCGGCATCGAGTGAGAGGCCAACAAGTGGTCGATCAAGATTAGCTGCAGCAGTTATTATATGACATAGGGTCCTAGCATTATCAGCAGTTGATCTACCTGCTATGAAACCGCATTGATCTGGGTGTATCAAGGTAGACATCTTTTCAGAGAGCCGGGTGGAGAGAATGGTGGCAAATATTTTATAATCTGCATTTAGTAGGGAAATTGGACGATAATTGGCTGTCAGTTGCGGATCTCTCCCCTCTTTCTCAAATACCACTACGTTAGCCGTTGAGAAGGATCCAGGAGGAGAGCCATCCTCTGCCAGAGCAGAAAAATAGAGTTTCAAAAACGGAGCTAAGTCAGCGCTGAAGGTTTTGAAAAATTCAGCCGGAAGACCATCTGGGCCTGCGGCACGACCCGGGGCACATCGTTTGAGTGCAAATTGAATTTCCGATAGAGTGAATGGTTTATCCATGGCATCTCTATCATCTGCAGAAAGGGTCGGCCGTTGTACACCAGTTAGTAGTCGTTCAAATGCTTCTGGCTCAAAATCACATTCAGATTGATAAAGACGATTATAAAAATCACGAAAAAGTTCTACTATTTCGGTATCTTTAGTGATCAAGCTCCCCCCCGACGGATTGCGGAGAGCCGCAACACGCTTGGCTTCTTTTTGACCTTTCAGGGCATTAGCTAACAATTTACCAGCACGGTTATTTTCCCGGTAGTACATCCCTTGTTGTGATTCAATATTTTTAACAGCAGCGGTGTATAAAAGCTTATTGTATTGAAAACGAAGGCGTTGTAAGCGAATTAAAACACATGGGTCAGTACGGGACGTGAGAAGACGCTCTCCTGCTTGTATCTGTTGTTCTAGAACCAGTAATTGTTGCTTTCTTTGTTTACCCAGGCGAATTTGGTAACTAGTTATAGTTGCACGGATAGACGCCTTGAAGCCCTCCCACCAGGCCCAGCTCGCAGTGTCATGGGGTGAATTGAAATGGAAGTAGTCCTGGATGGCAGCCCTTATGTCTACCTGAAAATCTTGTTGGTCTAGGAGGGACCTATCAAAGAACCAAGCATGGGGGTGTTCACTCTGCGTAGTAGTGTGTAGTAAGAAAGATATGGCAGCATGGTCTGAAATATGAAGAGGATGAATCCTAGCCGTGTCCACTTGAGATATCAGAGCTTTAGAGACAAGAAAAAAGTCTATTCTAGACTGTGAATGATGGGGGGCTGAGAAAAAGGTGAACTCTAAGTCGGAGGGGTGAAGCAGCCTCCATAAGTCAACTAACGCCAGATCTTTTATCAAGGCTGTAAGAGTATCAAGACTCTTGGGTGGACCACTCGTTCTAGGCGGCTGCCTATCTATCAAGGGATCAATAACTTGGTTGAAATCGCCGCCGAGAATTAATGGAGTATTGGCAGAGGCCTGTGCGAACTGCGCAATACTTGCATAGAAAGCAGGGTTATCCACATTCAGAGCATAAATACACATACACGTGAATTCAAGATCTCCAACCTTAAAGTGTGCACGGGTCCGTCTACCCTCCTTATCAGAGCTAATATCCATTACAGTAACTTGCAAAGACTTCTTAACCAAAATGGCTACCCCACATCGCTTGGAAACAGCGGGAGAGTAGGCGGCCACCATGTAAGGTTTAGCATTAAGTTTCAGTGATTCAGCGGAATTTAAATGCGCTTCCTGAAGAAAAACCAAATCAGCATGCTCATGATTAAGGTAGCTAAGGATTTTCTTTCGTTTGATTGGGCTACTTATGCCTTTTACGTTCAGTGACGAGATTTTACATAAGGTCATTCAAAAACATTATATATTCTAAGAGAGAGCATGATAATGCACACAGTTTCCCATTGTCCCTCATCTGAACTATATATGGCTGTACACATGACATGATAGAGAATAAGCTAAAGAAAATCAATGAAGCGCCCCATATAGAAAAATAAGCACCGAGGTGCACTAGAGAAGAAGCAGAACCCCAAGAATTACTGGTGACCATATGTCTGCGGGGAGAAACCCCAGCGAGGGCCTAAAATTAAAACATATAACCTGTACAATGTGCATGTTCTGAATCCCACCGAGGTGCGCATCATGGAGGGACAGAAGGCCGAGATCATTATAGATAGAAAGGTCAGGCAGTCTCTGTTCCAGGCGAAGTTCGCAGCGTCGGGCCATTCAAAATGGCGGGCAGATCCGGCAGAGTGGAAATCGAAGTTGTTAGATTAGCGCATCTGGTCTGCTTCTTTGGAGTCCAAAAATGTTGCCAGTAGGTCGGGATCTTCGAATGTTCTGGTTTGGTTATGTAGGGTCACTCTGAGCTTCGCTGGATACATTAGGCCAAAGCGAGCCTGTAGCTGTTGAAGTCTAGGGCGAAAAGCAAGGAGTTTCTTCCGACGGTCAACTGTGGGTTTCGCCAAATCAGGAAAGAAAGAAACTTTATGACTTTCAAACTCCAGATGATGATTCGCCCGGGCAGCATTAAGAATTTGCTCAGCTTGCTGGTATCGCAATAATCGAAAGATGATAGGCCGAGGGGTCGACCGATTGAGCGCCATGTTGGTAGGGACACGGTGTGCCCGGTCAATCTCCAAATCTCTGTGAAAAGTGGTCTTCAGCAAGGAGGGAAGAGTTTTGACCAAGAATTCTCTCATGTCTCCTGCTTCTGCCCCCTCCGGTACTCCAATGAGCCTTATATTATTTCGACGGGCTCGATTATTGCTATCCTCTAGCTCTTTTTGAAGATTCTGTATCTGACATTCAGCCTTGTCCAGTTTCGCCAAGCGCACCGCGTGCGAGTCGAGGACCCCCTCCATCTTGTCCTGTCGTAGCGAGAGACCCTCAAGCCGGCCCTGAAGCATGCCAAAGTCTTCTCGCATGGCTCGGAGCGCTTCTCCGTTTGACTGCACCAGCTCCCTTACACCGCGTATTTCCTCCAAGATCTCCTGTTGCATTTCGGGGTTTTCCCGAAGTGGGACCATCTTTAGTGGGGAAGGCAACTCTGTTTTGGAGCATTTGCCATGTGAAAAAGAGGGAGACCCGAAGTCCAGGCGCACTGGTTTGTGTCCCGCCATCCCCCCCGAGGCACCCCGGTGAATTCAGAGCAAAATATTAAGCTTAAGCAGGTATTAATTCAGGATTCTGAGTAGGCCTCTCGGGAGCTTCAGCGCGAAGCGTCTATCCCGCTGGACATCAGGCTCCGCCCCCCCTCGAGTGGCTATTGTTGCGCATGTGAGAGACCCCTGACATCGGTGCCTGTGGTCAGCTGATGCCTCAACGCTATATACCGTGTCATGAAGAGGCCGGGTTTCGACAAGCCCCAACTCCCACATAACTCCATGGTTGTTGAGTCAACCATGCAGAAACTCAAAAGCCAGAAGACCTACTCTTCTATCCTCCCTTGAAGGGATGCTAGAGCCCTCAGTGCCCTCGAGAGCAAGTGCTACCAGGGCTCGATGCTGGAGTGTCGAATCCAGGCCTATGAGCTTTATATCGGCATGTACCTGAAGGTCCTGACCCAGGAGTTGTCTGGGTTCTTAGCAGGACTTGCCGGGGAACTCCTCCAGTGGTTCCAGGCTCTGGCCTCCGGGATCAAGGACAATGATGGATTTGAATCAGCAGCTAGGGTAGCAGTGGCTGGTATCAGGGCTCCATGTCAGACATGGCTGCAATCCTCATATCTCGAGCAGTGGGTCCAGTACAAGCTGCTCAATGTCCCCTCTACCGGTGAAAACTTGTTCGACAAACCTATAGCTGACAAGGCAGCCGAGATCGAAGCCGAAGTGGTGTCCCACCAGTAGCTCTCGAAAAAGACCTCTTCCTTTCCCTGCAAAAAACTCTCGGGGAAAAGGCCCCTATTCCAAGGAAAAAAGGGCCACTTCCAATAGAGTCACTGCTACCAGGCCTTCTCAGGCCAGCAGTAGTGTTCTCACCCGAATAAGCAGGGTCAAGGAGCTCAGAAGCCAAAGGCTCAGAAGCCCCAGACCCCGGCTCCAACCCAGCAGGGGGGGAGCTTTTGACTCCCAGGGCAGGGGCCTCCCCTCTCCCGGGAGATCTTCAGCAGCTCATGGGGGGAGGGGGGGGCCGCCTGGCACTCTTTGCCCACAAATGGGCTGAGGTCACCTCAGACTAGTGGGTGCTGTAGGTGGTAAAGGAGGGGTACTTCCTCCACTTACAATAATAGTGCGACCTCTCCTTCACCAGACCCTTCTGCTCTCAGAGCTTGCAAGTCTGCTCAGGGACAATGCCGTGAAGCCTGTACCCAAGCATCTGTGGGGAAAGGGCTTCTACTCAAGGTACTTCCTTGTTCCCAAAAGAATAGGGGGCCTCAGACTCCTACTTGACCTGCGAAACTTAAACAAGTTTCTGGTAAGGGAGAAGTTCAAGATGCACTCTCTTGTAACACTGCTGCCCTACTTCCACCAGGGAGATTGCCTGTGCTCCTTGGATCTAAAGGATGCATACAAACACATCCTGATCCACCTCTCCCACAGGCAGTACCTGCGGCTTATGGTGGGAGGAAGGCACTATCAGTACACCTTCAGCCTGGCCTCCTCGCCGAGGGTCTTTACAAAATGCCTGATGGTAGTAGCCACCCACTTGTGCCGACAAGGGGCTTTCATTTTCCCCTACCTGGCGACTAGCTCATCAGAGAGAATACAGCCTCGGAGGTCTGTCAAGCCACAAAGTGGGCAACCCTCCTTCTGCAGCACCTGGGGTTTGTTAATCAACTACCCCAAATCCCATCTCTTCCCAGCTCAAAGCCTTGAGTTTATAGGTGCCCAGTTAGACATGTTGCAGGTCAAGGCCGTCCTCCCAAAAGAAAGGGGAGAATGCCTCAGGCAAATGGTAGGAGCGGTACAGCACTGCCGGTCAGTGTGTCTCCTCCTCCATCTATTAAGCCACATGGCCTCGGCGATCCATGTC
The DNA here is from genome assembly GCA_033557465.1 of Ichthyophis bannanicus. Classification (NCBI taxonomy): domain Eukaryota; kingdom Metazoa; phylum Chordata; class Amphibia; order Gymnophiona; family Ichthyophiidae; genus Ichthyophis; species Ichthyophis bannanicus. The sequence goes on from CM066031.1 coordinate 129,535,589, forward strand.
ACACCCTCAGCTCACTTACACATGTGGACAACCCAATGCTACTTACCCTCCCAGTGGACGCAAGCCATGGGCAAACTGCAGGACAGAGACAGTGTTACCCGCCAGCTGGCAGAGTTCCTCAACTGATGGCAATACTTGCACCACCTCTGGGCTGGAGGGCCCTTCCAGGCACCAGCACTGCAGAGGACCCTGACCCATGGACGCCTCCCTTCTGGGTTGGGGAGCACATTGCGGGGACCAGCGCACACACAGCAGCTGGTCTCAGGAGGAGCCATTCCTACAAATCAATCTCCTGGAGCTCAGGGCATTCCGCCACCGCCTGCAGCACCAACCTGTGTTGATCCAGATGGACAATCAGGTTGTCGTGTTTTATGTCAACAAGCACAGACTCGTACTCCCTCTGCTGAGAGGTGGTGGCCCTCCTCTCCTTTGTGGCATGCAACGGCATGCTTTTGGAAGCAGTGTACTTCCTGGGCCAGGACAACTGCCTAATGGACAGGCTGAGCAGAGTTCCGCACCCACACGAGTGGTGCCTACATCCCAGAGTAATGAAGCAGCTCTTCCACCTCTGGGGCAGGCCCATGATGGATCTATTTGCCTCTCTGGACAACATGCAGCTACCCTGGTTCTACTCACAGCAGCACCCGGAGATAGTGGCAGCAGATGGCTTCCTGATTTTGTGGTCCGAGGGCCTACTCTATGCATTCCCATCGACCCCCCCTGGGTGCCAGGACCCTGTTCAAGATCCTGATTGAAAAGGCATCAGTCATCCTGATTGCCCCCAGGTGGCCCAGGCAATCTTGGCTCCCTCTGCTGCTCTCCCTGTCAGTGGCGCTCCCAGTTCCTCCTGGCCGAGCCCCGCCCCAGATCTCCTATCTCAGGAGGAGGGCTCCCTCCTGCACCCCAATCTGGGGTCCTTAATGCTAACAGCATAACTGCTGTAAGGGTAGCTCTGGCCCCCTTCAACTTTACAGGAGAGGTCGAGGAGATCCTACTGGCATCCGGGAAACCCTCCAGCAGATGGGCATATGCCTTTACGTGGAGAAGATTCTCCACCTGGTGCACGGAAAAGGAGGAGAATCCCTTCTTCTGCCATGTGCAGGTAGTCTTCCAGTACCTGCTGCTTCTGTCCCACTCTGGGCTGAAGTCTAACTTAGTAAGGGTGCATCTGAATGCCAAACCACTTACCATCACCTTGTTGAGGGTAAACCCCTCTCAAATCAGCCCTTGGTCTCTAGATTTCTCCGGGGCCTTGTTCTATCCAAGACCCCTCTTTGGCCTCCGGCTCACCAAACCGCCATTCCCCTCGCCACTTGCCACCTGTGGTACCTATCTTGGAAAGTGGTTTTTCTGGTGGCCCTCACATCCATCTCGAAGAGTGAGCGAACTCTAGGCTCTGGTGTCAGACCCAGCATACATGAGGTCCTATAAGAACAGGGTAGTGCTCCGCACACACCCCAAATTTCTCCTGAAGGTAGTTTCTCCTTTCCACCTCAACCAGGAGGTGGTCCTCCCCACCTTCTTCCCACAGCCTCACGCAGGCAGGGAGGAACTAGTTCTGCATACACTGGATTGCAACCGGGCCCTGTCCTTCTACCTACAGCGGACTCAGTCCCACCGCAAGGCTCCTTGGCTTTTTGTGTCTTTTGACCCCAGCAGACTGGGGCGCACTGTGACCAAGCGAACTCCGTCCACTTGGGTGGCAGACTGTATTGCCCTCACGAGTGAGCTGGTCTCCCCCTTGAACACTGGATTACAGCGCATCGTGTGAGGGCTATGGCCATATCGGTGGCCAACCTCCGCTCTATGCCGGTGATGGAAATCTGCAAGGCCGACACAGAGTCTTCAATTCACACATTCGCAGCTCACTTCTGCCTGGAGAGTGAGTCTTGCAGGGATAGTGCCTTTGGCCAGGCAGTTCTCCATAATATTCTCAGGATATAGGCAACTTCTGCCCTCTGACCCTTCTGTGTTCAGGCTACTGGAGTGATAGAGTTTGTGGACGTTAGGGTCTTGCAGAGTTTCTCAACTTCTGCAACTCATGGCTATCCACCTGGTCGCTGTTGGTGCTATCCTAGTTAAGTCCTCGGCAGCCTTGAGCTAGGAAGTCTCATATGTGAGGACTGACTTCCTGCTTGTTCCTGGAGAAAGCATGGTTACTCACCGGTAACAGATGTTCTCCAGGGACAGCAGGAATCAATCCTCACAACCTCCCTCCTCCCCTAGGAGTTGCCTATCTTCATTTAGTTTATTGCCGTCCTACCTATGTCATCTGTCTGAGCAAGATGGCACCCTTTGGTGGGAAGAGGACCATGCATGCATGGTAGCATTCCCAAAGGCTTTCTTTGAAAGCTGGGGAAATGCTCCGCGCAGGCTCTGTCTGTGCTGATGTCACCCATATGTGAGGACTTATTCCTGCTGTCCCTGGATAACACCTGTTACAGGTGAGTAACTATACTTTCCCAGCAATTACTGCAAAGAAATGTCCCCTAATGCACTGCGGCAGCATGCACAATTACTGCACAGAAAGATCTCCTAACACACTGTGGTAGCATGCACAATGACCTCACTAATGGTCCCCTAATACACTGTGGCAGCATGCATAATAACTGCAGGTGTACTTAACTCCACCTATTGGGGTAACTGTGCAGTGCTCATCATGCTCACTCTCTGCCCCTAATTCACCTCTTTACCACCCCAATGCGCAATTCACAACACGGAAATTGGTTTGCACTGTGCTGGGCCCTCACTATCAGTTACTGCAGGTTTCAGCATGCACTTTCACACTCCAAAACCCACACTAATTGCATAGTGCACTTTTAGTAAATGGATCCTCAATCCTAAACACTTCAAAATAAGTGCAAGTGAATATTATCATGAGTTGTTATAAGCAAACATCATACCCAAGGTGAGTATGTGTGAAATGTGTGTGAATAAAGTTGTATATATTACAGTTTACCTGCAACAAGGTTGCAAATCAATATGCAAAGTACAAATCAGCTAGAAAATGTTCTCAAATTGAGTTCTGAGAACCATCTGTAGAAACCACTTGTTAAGCAGATACCATGTGATCATTTTGTGAGCCCAGAAAATTTTGTTCTCATCATTATTAGCTTTCCATATTCGCTAAAACATGCTTAATATATTTTGTTTATATCCATCAGTTACTGAGACCATCCAGGAAGAGAAGAGAAAGGAAAACCAAAAAGAACATCTTGTAGAAAAAGGACAAATCCCAAGAAATGTCCCTGAAAATATCTCCTGGGGGATTGAAAGGCGCAACACGAGGAATCAGCAGCTGGAATCAGAGAAGGAGCAGAGAGACCCTGCAGGAGACTCACCAAATGGAGTTACTGAGTTTGAAAGAAGTGACAGGGAGCTCACAGACATTCCTGTAGCTCAGAGACACCTGAGAGCAGAGAGAATCTTCCAAAATAGCAACAGTGACAAAATGACTTCTGAACTCCACCAAGGAAAGAGGAAAGGGAAGAAATCCTTTCTGTGTGATGCCTGTGGAAAAAGCTTTAATAGGAAATATCAGTTATTATTGCACCAGAAAACCCACACTAGGGAGAAACGCTTTTCATGCTCTCAGTGTGAAAAATGTTTCAAACAGAAGGTAAATCTGAAATTACACGAGAGAATTCATGCTGAAGTTAAACCATTTCCACACATTGACTTTAAAGAAAGGTTCTGTCATAAGGAATCACCAGTTACAAGGCAAAGTTCCGGAAAAAGTAGTAAATATGTAAAATCTTGTAATTTTAAGCAGTTCATAATAAAGAACCAGAAAATAAGCATAGAAGAGAGAAATTTGTCATCTTCAGCATTTAAGAAAATATTTTCAGATCTAGCAGAAATAAAAATTCATCAGAGACACACTGGAGAGAAACTTTTCAGTTGTTCTGAGTGTGACAGCAGCTTCATTTATCTGTCACAACTGAAAACCCACCAACTGATCCACTGCAGAAGGAAACCTTTTACATGTGCTGAGTGTTGTAAAACCTTCAAGAATATGTCATTTTTGAAAATCCATCAAATGATTCACTGTGGAGAAAAGCCCTTTACATCTACTGAGTATGGTAAAAAGTTCAGTAGGTTGTAAAAACTGAAAAACCCACCCAATAATCCACAGCGGAAAGAAAACCTTTACAAGTTTCAATCGATCAACTCTAAAAAGGCATCGAATGATACAAAGCGGAAAGAAGCCTTTTACATGCACTCAGTGTAATAAAGCTTTTAATTGGTCATCACAACTGAAAAATCATGAAATAATACATAGCGGAAAGAAACCTTTTACATGCACTGTGTGTAATAAAAGTTTCAATAGGTCATCGACTCTGAAAATTCATCAAGTAATACACAGTGAAAAGAAGCCATTTACATGCACTGTGTGTAATAAAAGTTTCAATAGGTCATCGTCTCTGAAAAGTCATCAAGTAATACACAGTGAAAAGAAGCCCTTTACATGCACTGAGTGTAATAAAAGTTTCAAAAGGTCATCATATTTAAAAAAGCATCAAGTGATACACAGTGGAAAGAAACCTTTTACATGCGCTGAGTGTAATAAAAGTTTCAATAGGTCATCAAATTTAATAAAGCATCAAGTGATACACAGTGGAAAGAGACCTTTTACATGCACTAAGTGTAATAAAAGTTTCTATAGGTCAACGACTCTGAAAAGTCATCAACTAATACACAGTGGAAAGAAACCATTTACATGCACTGAATGTAATAAAAGTTTCAATCAGTTATCACATCTGAAAAGACATCATCAAATGATACATATCGGAAAGAAACCCTTTACATGCACTGAGTGTAATAAAAGTTTCAGTCAGTCATCAAATTTAAAAAATCATCAAGTAATACATAGTGGAAAGAAGCCATTTACATGCACTGAATGTAATAAAAGTTTCTATCATTCATCGGATCTGAAAACACATCAAGTAATACACAGTGGAAAGAAGCCATTTACATGCACTGAATGTAATAAAAGTTTCTATCATTCATCGAATCTGAGAACACATCAAGTAATACACAGTGGAAAGAAACCATTTACATGCCCTGAATGTAATAAAAGTTTCAATCATTCATCAAATCTAAAAAGACATCAAATGATACACAAAGGACCTGTTTACAAATCCTGAGTGTAATAAAAGTTTCAATCAGTCATCACATCTGAAAAGGCATCAAATGATACACAGAGGTTCATGACTTGGTGATGTTGATAAATGGCTCCTTTATACTTAATATGACCTTGTTCATCTTTATTGTTAGGTGTTAAATTCAACTTGGGTAATCTTTCCTTTGCCTGAATCCCAGCATATTCATCTTTTTCCATGTGAACTAGAAGTTTGAGCTTGAATTCTTCCACCTCCCTTTCTTCTTCCTCTTCAACTGAATGGTTGACCTGTCCTGTAGTTATCTCACCCTCCTGCAGTTCCACATGTGCAAATTCCATCTCCCGTTTAACTGCTCTTTCTGTTTCTGTGTATTCCTTTTTCTGATATTCTCACCGAAGTCACCTCCTCTTCCCTGTATATCTTCTTTCCATGGACACCCTTAGTTGCTTCGAGATGTTACCATTCACATACTTATTTACTTTGATCTGTGAAATTAAAGATCTTAAATTTGCATCTGTTGCATTTTGCAGATTTTCTTGTTGCAGTTTTCCTCTTCCAGCTTTTGGTGGATGACATCAGTATGATCTTTGGTCTTGACAAATGTGCTAAGGCAAATTTTTTTCTAGAGAAAATTGAGCAAAATGAAAAAATATCTCCCTAGCTGAAGGCTGTGACATCAAGGACCTTGAACCGGAAGGTGTATATAAGTATGTTGGAGTAGAGGAAAGAACAATGCTCAAGCAGAAATCACTAAAAGAAAAAAATCAGTAACGAATACTATAGAAGATTAAAATCATTATTGAAAAGTATTTAACATCACGGAATAAGATAGAAGCCATCACTCAGCTGGCAATTTCTGTATTCTTAGGGACGCAGGAAGGGTACCCCTCATGCTTGTCAAAAGCAGCTCAGAAAAAGGCAGGAGGACAATTGCCACTGGAAGAAGTGAGATTTATTGGTATCAAGGTCTGCCCAACACATATTTTATGTGAATCCCTAAGAAACCCAGCAAAAAAAAAACAAAATTAATAAATTGTTTTGTTGGAGAAGCCAGCACTGTTAACAGGAATTTTCCTGCTACCACCGTGGCCCGTCCTTTTTAATCAATATAGAAAATCAATTTAAAAACAGCTCTATTCAAAAATGGCTGGTACTTAGCTTTGTAAAGCTAAGTACCAGCCATTTTTGAATAGAGCTGTTTTTAAATTGATTTCCTATAGTGATTAAAAAGGACGGGCCACGGTGGTAGCAGGAAAATTCCTGTTAACAGTGCTGGCTTCTCCGACAAAAAAATTTATTAATTTTGTTTTTTTTGCTCGGTTTCTTAGGGCAACACATATTTTAGCCATATGGCCTTCTTCAGTGGACTGTGACCTTAATACAAACATACAAATATATGAACATAAATAAATAAAACCATAAACTTGAGAATAAAAGGGGGGGGGGGACAGTGATGTTACCAGAGCAAATGGTGGCTTGAACCTCTTTCTCCGCCACCCTGAGGAGACAAAAAGCCCCTAAAAGTATCCTAATAGTCTGGAGAGCCATTAAAACTTGGAGCAGAAGGTGCCAAGAGGAACTGGGAGCAAATGACTACAAAAGTCAAATTGTCGGAGGCGAAGGAAAATCTGCATGTCTCACAGTGGCTGATGGGCAGGGCTGGACTGCATGGCAGTTCCCTGCAGAAGCCGGTGTCTGAGGAATCAGGAGAGGACACGCTGAGTGAATTTCAGCAAGGTGGTGAGGCAACCTCAACACATTCTCTCATACAGCGTGAGCTCTGGAGGGGCTTTGACAAGCTTGCTGCAGAGTTTAGATCAATGTGGGAGGAAGTGACGTCTATGATCATGGAGCTCCACGGAGACATTAAGTATTTAGGCCATTGAGTGGAGGAAGTGGAAACAAAAATGGAGGACTGCACTGAAACTCTGACGGAATTGCAATGCACAACAGACAGACAATGCTCTCAAACGAAGGAACATACCTATAAAATCGATGACATAGAAAATCGGGCCCATAGAAATAATGTGCATTTAAGAGGCATACCAGAAACTGCAGGTGGGGCTGAGAACCGGGTTGAGGTGGTGCGAGCATTAACCAAGGAACTTTTAACTTTAGAAGAGTTTCTGTCACGCGGGGTTAGTATGGAGATCGAAAGGGTGCACCAGACGCTGGGTAAACCTCCCAATAATCAGTCTCGTGATGTTGCGCATTTTCTAAGCTACAATGATGCAGAACTACTACTGAGGAGAGGCCGGGAGAGGAAAATTATACAATATCAGGATGCAGCTGTCTCCCTCTACCAGGACCTTTTGACTTTCACGATGGTGCATTGACGAGAGATGAAACCGGTTATAGAGGTGCTGAGTAAAGAGGGGATTCTTTATTCATGGTCCTTTCCCTTTCGAATAGACTTTTTGTTGGGCGGTAAAAAGATCATACAGAGGCATGGAGAGCGCTTAGACAATCAAGCAAGCAAGCCTCATGGAAGGTAGCACAGCACTGGTGTTTTCAGCCCCCTGGACTCAGAATTTGAAATGGAAATGAGTGGGAAAACACTTAATAAATATCTGATAGCTTTGGGGAGAGAAATTTCCTGCTTGAATGTTATCTAGGAGATTGGTGGAACTTGCAGTAAGAGAGATCGTGGTTGCATCGTAGACTGGCGGCTGGAGCCATTGAAGAAGACGACTTCCAAGTGGACAGTCACTATCGTTGGGTGAATGCCTGGACTTAGCTATCTAATTATATATTAATTTATTTCAGTATTTTTCTTTTATTTCTCTTATAGTTGACACCTTCTTTTTGCACGACACCATGTTAACTGTTGATGCTGTTTGCAATTGGTAAAGGGGATAATTCTGGAACGGATGGGGTGGGGGGGGGACTTGAGTGGCCTGGATTTGGGGTTGTCATTCCCAGGTCTTGTCCAGTGTGCGAGCACATGGAAAAGATGGGGTGAGAGGGGGGGCATGTGGGAGAAGGAAGGAAAGAGATGAGTTCGGGGAAGGGAGGGGGGAGAAAGGAAAAATCAGAGAAGGGGACCAAAAGAGGAAAGGTGGGGAATGGAGAGGATGGAGGTTCTCTGTGAAGGGAAACCGGGAGGGGGACAGTTATGGAGCCTATGGCTTGATTTGGCGCTTTTATAGCACCCATGGAACTCAGTTTCAGGAGGGGAGAGAACCATGAATGATGATATACTATGCTGAAAGTCATCTCCTTTAATGTAAAAGGTCTCAACTCACCTCAAAAACACTCTCTATTATTTAAAGAGTTGGAGACCTTGAAGGGTGATCTTGTGTTCCTGCAGGAGACTCACGTTTGCTGCGCCAATCAGGGCTGGTTGAAGCGTAAGCCCTACCCTAAAGAGTGGGTATCGTGAGATGAGAGGGGCCAGAAGAAATATGGAGTGGCCATACTGTTTCATCAGGCCCTCCCCATAAGGGTGGAAGAGGTGAGGAATGATGTTGGGGCGCTGGCTCTTTATGAATGTTCGCCTGGGTGGGCATCTTCTCACGTTGGCTAACATATATGCACGCAATGAGGGTCAAGTGCACTTTTTTGCACAGTTGAAAACTGTGCTAGCTGAGTTTGCAAAAGGGCCTGTTCTTCTAGGGGGGGACTGTAATGCACATCTGACACTGCACCTGGACTCCACAGAGAAGAATACCCGGGAGGGAAGTAGAATTAGTCGAGCATTTCGGCTCTTTATGATGGATTTGGGCCTGCGGGATATATGGAGGGACACCCATCAGAGAGAAAAAGTTATACCTACTTCTCACTGGTTCATCAAATTTCCATGCGTATTGACCATTTTTGCTGGACCGGTGACTGGTGAGTGTGGGGGTGGAGGCGGGACATGCCGCCTTAACATGGTCGGACCATTTCCCCTGCTGGATTGCCCTTCCTTGTACCTTGGGGGAGATAGGTGGAGATTGGATGAGAGTTTTCTCCGTCGAGCCCCTGCTGTGCGAGACCATGGCCGGTTTATACAAGAATTTTTTTGACCACCGGCAATGCCACAGGGGAAGTTGCATTGCTGGTGGTCTGGGATGCCTTTAAGGCCACAGCTTGAGGATACTTTATAGCTGAGGCGGCCCGAGCTAGGAAGGCCTGGACAAGGGAATCCCAACGATTGGAAGGAGAGGCCAGGCGACTCCAGCTAGAATATGCGCAGACTGGTTCCAAGCGGGTTTGGTGCCAGTGGTGGGAAACCTGAGCCCAATTAGAGGCCTACATGCAAAAAGATTTAGATAACATGTGATTCCGACTGCATCAAACGTTCTAAAACCAGGGGAACAAAGTTGGGCGTCACCTTGCCTTTAGGCTTCGAAAACAGCAAACCTTGTGAATTGTGCATGAGATTAGGGACTCGTCGGGGGTCTTACGGATGAAGTCCTAGGATATATGCACAGTATTTACAGATTACATGGCACACCTGTATAAAGTGGAACCCTTCAGTCTTACTCAGGCGGATGGCTATGTTCGAGACATCCCCCTGCCGCACCTTACAGATCTGCATAGGGAACAACTAGAGGCAGAGATTACAGTGCAGGAGGTGGAAGGGGCTATTTGTTGACTGTTGGGAGGGCTACTGGTGGGGATGGGTTCCCCTCACAGTATTATAAAAAATACAGTGCTCAATTGGTGCCCACTCTGGTAGTGCTCTTTAATGAGGTGTTGCAAGGGTCGTCGTTGCCTTCCATGCAGCTAGAGGCAGTCATTGCGGTAATATCTAAACTGGGTAAGCCAACTTAAGAGGCAGCATCATACGGCCCCATTTCCTTGTTAAATATAGATGTTAAAATATTGGCCTCTGTGCTGGCCGCACAGCTAAATCAGACCCTTCCAGGCCTGGTGCATACTAACCAGGTTGGTTTTGTGCCTGGTTGTCAGGCCGTCGACAATGTTTGACGGATGCTGCAATTAATGCATGCCATGTGGCATGATCCCCAACCAGCACTTCTGGTGGGCATCGACACTGAGAAAGCATTTGATAGGGTCAGTTGGGGTTTCTTGTGGTGTGTTTGAATAAAATGGGGTTTGGACCCCATTTTTTGCAGTGGTTGCATAGTCTCTACTGGGGGCCCTGAGCCTGCATCCAAGTTAATGGAGGTCAATCGAAGAGCTTTGAAATGGAAAGGGGTACTCGACAGGGGTGCCCACTATCTCCACTTTTATTTGCATTGGTAATGTAACCGTTGACACAGAGCTTTCGTGAGCATCCTGTTGTAACTGGAGTAAGGGTGGGCTCGCATGAATATAAAATAGCACTCTTTGCAGATGATATCATATTATCCCTAAATAATCCTGAAACCTCACTTCCCTGTGCAATGCAAATCTTTGGGGCCTTTTCACAAGTTTTAGGATTTAAGATTAATTATGCTAAATCGGAAATCATAAACGTGGGTGTTGAGGAAACGTTTTGTGCGCAGCTGAAGATGCAACTTCCTTTTTAATGGGTGGACAAAGCTCTTCGCTATCTGGGTGTATACCTCACGGTAGACAGGGTGGCACTATATTGGGAAAACTTTGGACCCTTGCTCCAACAGGTTAAAAGGGACTTGGAGTCCTGGACAGGATTGATGCTGTCATGGTTTGGACGCATTGCTGTCATGATTTTTATACATTTTTCAGATACTCCCCATATCCCTACCACAAGGAGCCTTAGAGTCTTGGCAAGCACTGATAATGAAATTTATATGGAAATTTAAATGCCCTCGAATAGCACGACGGATACTGTATGCTCACCCGGGGAGGGGGTAATGGGAGTCCCTAATCTCCATTGGTACTATGCGGTGACGCAATGTCGTGCAGGGGTGGAGTGGATGAATTCTGCTAGCTCCAAGTGTTGGCTGAAAATGGAGATGGACCTGTCGGGGGGAGCTGGATTGAGTGACCGCTTATGGCTGTGCACAAGAGTCAAAAGAGCCAAGCCTGGAACAGGGAGCCGTGACAGAGCTCCAGGGAGGAACTCAAGCAAATGAACCAGGGACTGTTTCCCAGAAGCTGGATGGAGACTGGTGAACACAGCCAGAGAGAAGTGTCCACAGCCTCAGGTACATTTTATCCTTACCGGGTAGAGCTGTGCTCAAGGGAGACACAAGGATCCTCAGAGAGAATTTACCCTGAGACGTACGTTAAAAGCTCAGAGCAGGGCACTGCATTACCGGAGCTGGAGGAAATGCAGGTGTACCTTATTGAGCAAGATTCATTGCCTCCAGAGGTACTCATGGACTGTACACTATGTCAAGCTGATAGCATTGAGTCCCTTTGCTGAGGAATAGCTGAAAGGATAAAGTCTCCTGAAAAGTAGAGTAAAGAAACCTGGCCTTAACAGAAGGTAGGAACTTGCTCTTGTCAAGTGGAGGATACCTGTTGCATGTACATTTGAGTGCTTAATGAAGACAAAGGTAAAAGAAAATATTTTACTTTGTTGAATGAAGAAGCTGTGTTTTCTTTATCCATTATGTTGATAAGCAGCTGCATATAATTGATGACTGTGAAGCTCATCCAGCCTAATTTGTAAATAACCTTGAGCGAGTGACTGGAGAAGTATCCTGTTACAATCTGCATTTACTTTGTTTGTGTTTGGGGAATACGTTTTGTCATTTGCCTTTACTTTTGGTTTCATGACTACACTTCATCTTAGAAGGCTAAAACTACAACTCCCAGCATGCTTCACTGGAGAAAAATAGTTTATTCAACCTTTTATAAGAGAAGTTAATGGCAACCCTAACCCTCTAAGCCTGAGGCAGAGGGCTGGAGCGTGACAGTAGGCAAGGGTAATTTGGAATCTTTAAGCCCTGTCTGCTCTGTACTCAAGGGCATTTGGGCTACCTTTGTCTTTATTGGAAGATTTTAAAACATACCTGCTCCATAAGCAGCAACTGCAGACTAAAAAGAGCATGAAAAAGTCAACAAACCTATTAGACAACGTCAAAATCTTATTCTGAATAATGAGTCGAATTAAACTATTCACATAAGGTACCTATTAAAACAATATAAATGTACGATTGGAAGAACATATTGCAGCATTACATCAACATCCAAAAATAAAAGTAAAAAAAGAGTCATTAAAAAAGCTAAATATTTAGATCGCCCTCAGTGTGCAGTGGAGCACTATTTAGAGGATATTATTTATTTTTATTTATTTGCATTCTCTTATATACCGCGCTATTCTGCATCAGTGCGGTTTACATTGAACAAACTGAAATTGCATTGAACAGGGCATTATAACTTGGAGATAACTATTTTACAGGGAACATGGGCTATGGAGGGTTAAGTGGCTTGCCCAAGACCACAAGGAGCACCTGTGGGACTAGAAACCCCAGTCCTTCCGGCCTAAGGTTGCTGTCCTCTAGTGGTATTTGAACCCCCGACCTTCCGGCCTGAAGTACCTTGCCCCAACCACTAGGCCACTCCTCCACTCTTCATATAAATATGAAGGGGGCCTAATAAAGCAACTAGCACTATCTAGTGAAAAATAATCCAAATAATGCCTAGAAAATGAAACCAAAACCAAAATACTATCTGCATAAACATAATGCTGTACATCTGCACCAGCCAAAATCCAACTTAATGACACCATCAACACATTAAACAATATTGGAGGCAACAGTGATCCCTGAGGTAGCCTGGAATCTGACCTCCAGGACCTTGATCGTTCAGAATTGCGTTCAACATAATGACCCGATGCCTCAAAAAAACCCTGAAACCACTCCAAAACCTCCCCAACATGCCAAAATAATCTAAAATAGTCAATAATATTGCATGATCGGCTACATAAAATGCCGCACTTAAATCATACTGCAGTAGAACTACTGCCTGCCCCTTTGCTAAGGCATTATTAATCTCTAAAAAAAAGAACCCTCAGCAATAATTCCATATTATGACCTTTCCAAAAACCAAACTGTGATGAATGTAAAGAATCATGATTATCCAAATATTGGCTAAGATGAATAGCAAACCAAAAAAGTTGCTCCTAACCCAGAAAATATCTTATAACATACACAACACAAATTTTGCACAATTCAATGGCAAAGACCTCCAGAGGTTTTCACACCCCGCAAGTAGCGCCCAAAAGCACTATAGGGAGTAAAGACGTTCACATCACTGGTCTTAATGCCACCACAGAACCACCCTTAAAAATCACTCAAAACGTTCAAAAACGCCCAATAACTATGGGAAAGCTCTTCTAAACAACATTAACCGTCTAACAAGCCTACAAATCCATACATACAAACATATACATACATACAACAGCAACAAAGCACACTCACAACAACGTCTTCATACAAGACTCAAAAGAGCCTCAATATGCAGGAAAGAGCCGGGGTTACCCGAGGCCAGAATGCAGAACCTGAAAAGAGATAGAAATCAACTATAAAAGCGATGTAACGCTACAACATACAAATGATTCCAATCACTTAACTGAAGGATGGTAACATAGCATCGGGACCGCAGCAACCACACATCAGCGTCGAATCCCACAGGATCATAGAGACCTCCACCAAAACGTCAATGTACATAGGATCACATGGACCTCCACGAGATATAGTAGGAAACAGCAAACTCATAAACGTCGCGGATAACAATAACTCCCTACAGAAGCTCCCGTTTCGCCAGTTAGGCTTCGTCAGGGGAAGCAAAATGACTATAATCTATTGATATCACTTTTCCCACTAGCAAGAAAAACGGCGTCTGACGCACTAAATATAAGGGACCAACAGCCATTCAAATGAAAGACTATGATATCACCCTACATCATTCATACACACACCAATCGCCACATTGCAACCATTCACACACCACTTCCCACACAAACTAACCACAATAGTGAACAGGTTGGAGAAACACAGCACACTGCACTGTACTATATGCATAAAACCGCACAGTCATCAAAAAAAGGACCAATCAATCTTGTCATTTAAACCTGAAGGATGTAAAGTGTTCAGACGAAAAATCCACTTCTGTTCTTTCTGTAATAATAACTTCTTCCGATCACCACGTCGGACATTTAAAGGAACATGCTCCAATACTGTGCAGCGAAGATCCATAAACTGGTGTGAAAAATCCACACAATGCTGTATCAAAGGAGTATCTGTGCGCAATTTATGTAAACTATACTTATGTTCGGCTAACCGGGTCTGCAAAGGCCGCGTGGTTTTACCCACATATAATTTAGGGCAAGCACACCACAAAACATAAACCACGAAGGCAGAATTGCAAGTAGTAGAAAAAGATATAAAGCGAACTAAATGTTGATATTCTGGTCAAATAGAGACACTCATAACTGCACAGTAAGAACAATGCTGACAGGCCCCATGACCCGTCCCTGACGCGATAGTGGTGCGGCGTATCACAGCCAAACAAAGGCAGTCCCCCAAATTTTGACCCCGACTGAAGGACATTCGTAATGACAAAATGTATACAAAATGTATACAAGACTGTTTACCTGTTATATGTAAACCGCCCTTGATCTCTGGAAGGGGCGGTATAAAAGAAATAGTTAAATAAATAAATAAATAAATAAATAAATAAATGACAAATCAACCAATTTTGAATGTTTAGTAATCATAGTCCAATGTTTTCGCATGACTGCCGCTATCCGTGAAGAAAGACTATAGAATATGGTAAGACACATGGAATGATAGATGATAAATTTTCAGGCTTCTGATTGTTAGGCTGCAATAGCCATTCCCGATGATTACATTTTGCCCTCTGATATGCATTCCGCAAGACATCTGAAGGATACCCACGATCAGAAAATTTCTTAATCATAAAACGTGCCTGCGTTTTAAAATCCGCAACCGATGAACAAATGCGCCGACAGCGCAAAAGTTGAGAGTAGGGTAAACTCCGCTTCAAAGGCATAGGATGAAAACTGGCAAAATGTAATAAGGAATTCCTATCTGTAGGTTTAGTATACACTGTAGTGGTGAAGTGTCCATATTCTTTAATCACTCTGACGTCTAGAAAATGAATCTCAGATGCCTGGATGTTCATATCAAATTGAATACAAGCTTCACAGGAATTTAAATAGCTAAGAAACTCTTCCAAAGAGCTCTTAGGACCCCGCCATAATAAAATAATATCATCAATATAGCGATACCATTGCACAATATGGGTCGCATATACTGAAGAATAAACAAAACTATCTTCAAAAGTGCTCATATATAAGTTGGCTAAAGACGGAGCAAATGTTGCCCCCATGGCGGTGCCAGAAATTTGTTGAAAAAAGTCTGGTCATAAACAAAATAATTCTTCTTCAACGCAATCTCTGACAACGATAACAACAAGAAGGTAGGAACTCGGATAGGAGGAATCCGGGCATCCCATACAGCCCTCAGAACTTGCAACGCATCGTCTTGCGGTATGGAAGTACACAAAGCTGCCACATCTAAACTCGCCATCCAATCAACTTGAACAGTAGAATCCAACGCCTCTAGGAGCCTTAAAAAGTGTGTAGTGTCTTGAATGTAAGAACGAATTTTAGGAACCTCTGATTTCAAAAACATGTCCAAAAAAATACCCACTCGTTCCAACAAGGAATCGTTGCTGGATAAAATGGGACGACCCGGAGGGGAGACGAGATTTTTATGGATCTTAGGTAATATATAGAAAGCTGGCACTTTCGGAGAAACTGGATTAAGAAAGGTTTTCTCTTTAGCAGTCAGAAAGCCCGATGTATAAGCTTCAAAAGTGATAGACTGAATCAGACGTTGTAAAGCTTCTGTAGGATCGCCAGGCAACACCAGATAATGAGTCGAATTATTCAATTGTCTCCACACCTCTTTCTCGTAATCTACTGTATTCATCACCACCACTGCTCCACCTTTGTCAGCTCTTTTAATCACAACATGAGACATTGTGGATAATTCTTGCAATGCTTGAAATTCCGCCGATGATAAATGTTTTGGCATAGTACTGTATTTCTTCTCCATCACCTCCAAATCAGCCAATACCAAATGTCGAAAAGTATAAAGCAGAGGGTCCAAGGGGCCTGGAGGAGTCCAAGCGGATTTAGGGCGAACCACTGACAAGTCTTGCACTGTTGAAAAATCCATAAAAAACAACTTCAATTGGATGGAACAAATCAGCCGTTCCAATGCCACACGACTGGAAAAATGATCATATTTTGGACCATAAATAAAAGATAAGCCCCTAGCCAACAGGCTAGTTTGCGCTGATTTTAAAACAAAACAACATCAGAAAGATTAACAACTGTCGCTAATCCTGAAAGGTAACTCCGTTCTTTTTCCGTCGGGAGCGCGTTGAAGGACCTGAGAAGTTTTTTTGCTGTTGACCACGACGTACCAAATCAGAATCACCGCCAATTCCAAATTGCACTGTAGAACGGGAGCGTACATCCGTGCTCCCACTCCCTTGACTAGAATCTGAAGAAATATCCTACCACTACTCCTCCAATACGGAGCATGTTGTCGACATCTAGAAGACCAATTATAGATAGAGCCCTCCTTCATACGCTTCTCATCTTTAAAAAAGTTTTTAATTTTGGCATTTTTCAATTCTGTCCGATAATTATCAAGCGATTTAACAAATCCAGCATATTGAGGCGTTTCTTTTAGGTGCTTCAGCTCATCATCCAATTCCTTGATCAATAAAGAATTCTTAGAAGATGCAGTGTCTATTACCAATAACATCAAATCTAACGAACATTTGTTCAAAATTTGATTCCAATGTGTTACAAATGCCTCGTCATCCAAAATCATCCCAGGAGCTTTCCAAATCCGGAGGCCCTCGGGGATGACTTCTTTACGGCAGTACTCTGCCAAAGTGATACTGTGCAACTCCAACCAAACACTCTTTTTAGACTTATTCAAAAAAGCATCCCAATCAGGACTATCCTTAGCATCATCCCCCAAAAGAGGTGGTAATTTTAAAATTTCATTTGCTTTCTCTACACTATAGCTAAAGGATTCTTTCCAGGTAATATCCATTACAGCGACCAAGTTGACACTACTAGATAAGCTGTATAGGGGCAAAAATAATGAAAACCAAAAAAAGTTGCTCCTAACCCAGAAAATATCTTATAACATACACAACACAAATTTTGCACAATTCAATGGCAAAGACCTCAGAAGTTTTCACACCCCGCAAGTAGCGCCCAAAAGCACTATAGGGAGTAAAGACGTTCACATCACCGGTCTTAATGCCACCACACAACCACCCTTAAAAATCACTCACAACGTTCAAAAACACCCAATAACTATGGGAAAGCTCTTCTAAACAACATTAACTGTCTAACAAGCCTACAAATCCATACACACAAACATATACATACATACAACAGCAACAAAGCACACTCACAACAACGTCTTCATACAAGACTCAAAAGAGCCTCAATGTGCAGGAAAGAGCCGGGGTTACCCGAGGCCAGAATGCAGAACCTGAAAAGAGATAGAAATCAACTATAAAAGCGATGTAACGCTACAACATACAAATGATTCCAATCACTTAACTGAAGGATGGTAACATAGTATCGGGACAGCAGCAACCACACATCAGCGTCGGATCCCACAGGATCATAGAGACCTCCACCAAAACGTCAATGCACATAGGATCACAAGGACCTCCACGAGGTATAGCAGGAAACAGCAAACTCATAAACGTCGCGGATAACAATAACTCCCTACAGAAGCTCCCATTTCGCCAGTTAGGCTTCGTCAGGGGAAGTAAAATAGTACACTGCATATAGTACAGTGCAGTGTGCTGTGTTTCTCCAACCTGTTCACTATTGTGGTTAGTTTGTGTGGGAAGTGGTGTGTGAATGGTTGCAATGTTGCGATTGGTGTGTGTATGAATGATGTAGGGTGATGTCATAGTCTTTCATTTGATTGGCTGTTGGTCCCTTATATTTAGTGCGTCAGATGCTGTTTTTCTTGCTAGTGGGAAAAGTGATATCAATAGATTGTAGTCATTTTGCTTCCCCTGACGAACTCAATTTGAGTTTTGAGAGCAGCTTTAAATTTCGAATAGGAAGATTCCATACATAGAAAGGAAGGGAGGGAATTCCAGAGATGAGGAGCTAGAAAAAAGAATGCAGTGTGACAGGTACTTTCAAGATGAACCTGAGAATTGAGAGGAATGAACAAATGGCTAGCATGCACTGAACTTAGGATTCAAGATGGAGCATGGGGAATAAGGTGAGAAGGAAGACACTCCGGGGAACTAGAGTGTATGATCTTATGAGTGAGCAAGTAATTTGTATTGAGAATGGTATGCGATAGAAAGCCAGTGGGATTTGATGAGTAAAGGAGTAGCATGGTCAAATCTTGAGGCATGATATAATAGTTGTATGGAAATGTTTTGAATGGACTAGTGAACGAAGCTGATACTTCAGAAGACTCAAGTAAATGGTGTTGCAGTAATCCAATTTTGAAATTACCAAAGATAGAAGCAATGTAACTAAAGATGATGAAGAGAGAACAGAATGGAACGACATAGGGTAAAAAAACAGTGTTGTTCTAAGGAGTTGATATGAGAATGAAAGCTAATTGCAGGATCTAAGGTGATACCAAGATATCTCAGAGAAGACACCAAAGGGATTGGAAAGGTATGGATGGTAGGTGATAGACCTGGGTAAGGGAAG
The DNA here is from genome assembly GCA_033557465.1 of Ichthyophis bannanicus. NCBI lineage: Eukaryota > Metazoa > Chordata > Amphibia > Gymnophiona > Ichthyophiidae > Ichthyophis > Ichthyophis bannanicus. Next base: position 129,554,327 of record CM066031.1, read on the forward strand.
AAACCCGACAGCCATAGAGCAGATGTTTTTGCAGGATTAAGTATTAAATGATGAGCATGAAACTAGTCCAGGCAAGAGTTCAAATAGTAAGATCAGGTGACACTTCAGAAGTGTGAAACAGCAGTGGGATGTCATCTGCATAGAAATATGGAGATACCCTGCTGCTGAATGAGAAGAGCAAGAGGAGTCAAGAAAACACTGCCACAAGACAGGGGAAAAAGAGAAGAGGTGGATCCTTGAAACATGAGAGAGTAAGAGTGTACAGAAAGCAATGAATGAAACCATTGCAGCACAGTATTGCCAAATTCAACAGCCAAAAAACAAGAAAGGAGAAGGAAGTGATCAACCAAATCAAAGATCTAAAGATATAGCCAGAGAAATGTCACCCTTTTCCCAGGAAACATGAACCTTGTTAAGGACAGAAAGAAGAATAGTTTTGATACAATGACTCTGTCTAAATCCAGATTGTTGAGAATTTTATTTTATTTATTTATTTAAAAGGATTTCTATACCGCCTTCTCCTTCAATCAAAGCGGTCTACACAGCAATCAAAAAGTAATGGTTTATATGTGTTCATGCAGTGATACAGTGCGTGCGTGTGCGGTGGTGTATTTTAGATTCCTGTTGAGCTATTTACAGCGTGCGCTATTATACAATCCTATGTTGGTCTGTGGTCTTGACTGGTGAGTAGTTCATGTGACGTCCTCATAGTGTTCGATGAAGAGTGTTGTCTTAAGCTGCTTCTGAAAGTCCATGATGTCTGTTGTTAATCATAGGTCATCTGGGAGGGCGTTCCAAATTGCTGGTGCAGCCAGAGAAAGGGCTCAGTCTGTGGTGTCCTTGCGGACCTTGGTGAAGTCTTCTGATGTGTTAACATGGTTGGAAGTGCCCCTCCTCCTCGGTCATGTGCTTCTGTCAGATTTTATGAGTGGTTGTAAGCTGAGAGCTGATGACTGTTGTTTGATTTTGAATATGTTAATGAATGTCTTATATTTGATACGTGAGCTGATTGGAAGCCAGTGTAGATCTTTCAAAATGTGTGTGATGTGTTCTTGTCTTGCTGTGCCAGATGATATGCGTGCCGCTGTGTTTTGTGCCAGTTGCAGAGGTTGTGATAAGGAAGCTTATCATAGCTCAGGAAGGAGCTATAGAAAAGATGATGTGACTCTGAACAAGCAACCTGTCAGTTCTGGTAGAAATAAGAAAACAGAATTTTCTCATAAAAGACTACCAGTCCCAGAATGCACCAGGTTTCCAGCAGCCATTAGAGGAGCTGAAGTGGGGAAACGTGTGTTCAATCAGGAGGGCTATGAGGTAATCCCTAAGCACTCATCTCAAAGGGCAGGGCCTGATTCAGCACAGCTGCGCTGTATTAGGGAGGAGCACTCATCAAGGCAGAATAAGAATAGAGTTTATTCTACAGATGACATTCTTCTCCATTATCATCTTCATGATCACCTTGGATATGCAGAGAAGGATCATCAGTTTCATCTGAAGAATCAGCAGAAGCAGAAGCCAAACCGGACGGACAGAGAGGCAAGGAGATCCTCTGGAAGGAAGAGGAGAAAAGCCTTTGAGAGGTCTAGAAGAGTCCAAGGCAGTACGTATACTGGGAGGTATTCCAAGGGCCAGCATAGACCATTGGACTGGGGAAAGCCAGAGGAATGGTGCTGCAGAGATAGGAACCACCAGAGGCTACCTGTGAGGGAGACGGCTGCACGTGGAAGGGACTCTAAGACCTATGCCAGAAGGTATGTGAAGAGAGATCCAGTGTCCAGGGATCTAGATTGGAAGGCTGGACATAAGAACTGGACTACATACTGGCCAGGCTATATAGAGAGGAGAACTATAGCAGCAATGGAAGCTCAGGTATGAACACTGATCTATGCCCTAGCTATAACCTTGAAAGACAGCAGGGAAATAAGTATTCTCCTGAAAGTGCTCCATTGAAAGATTCATCTGTGCCAATTCATGATATTGACCCTATGCTTGTTGACGAAGGGGGCATAATAGCAGATGAAGATATTGTTTATATGGACTGCTCTCTATCCAATCTCTGTTGGTAACTTTCTGTGATAAAGCACAGCAACCATCACAAAGAAATATAAATTGGTTCTTTATTCTACTAAAAAAAAGCTCCTGAAACAGTATTTGACTCACACAGTAGAAAGCCAGTCAGTTAAAGGGTTTCAGCTGGATAACTGATAGCAATTGAGCTGCACCTAATTGCTTGTGAGCTAGGAGAGAATCACTTCTGGATCTGTGTGGAAAGTAATCAGAAGTTAACCTGACAAGAACAGTTTATTTCTTTCTTTGTGGCTTTTCGTTTGTTAGAGATGTGCTAAGAAAACATTAGCTAATTGCCTGACAAGTTTAAAGGTTGTTTTCCTGATTTTGATTTTTGACTTTGTTTTACCAAGTTAAACACTGCAAGCAAGTAACCTAATTTATGTGCTACCAAGCATATCTGTGCTGGGAGAAATAACCCCATAAATAAAGAAGTATCTTATTGGCTTTAACACTTGTGCACAACTATATTGTCAGCAGCTGTGTCTGGAGTGAATGAACTACATTGCCCACAATACCTTGCAAAAATCATATAGATATATGCATTGTCAAGACTGTGAAGATTCTCACCCCAGGCAGCCGTCTGACAAGGTCTGAGTGTCTATTTTGTGAGACCGAGATAGACAGGGTTGCATAAGTCTAGTACCGGGGGTATTAGTGCCTGGCAGATTGTGCGGAAGTTCTCTGGGGAGAGGAAAGGGGTTTGAGGCGTCAGATTAGTCTCATCCTGTGGTATGCGTTTTTGGTGGTTCTGCTTATGTGTGATTGTAGATTCGGTTCTTTGTCTAGAGTCACTCCAAGGTTTTTTACTTCCTGTTTTATGGCTATGGTTGTGTAGTTTACCTTGATGTTGAGTGGAGGGACGAAGTCGGTGTTTCGGGTGATGATTAGTGCCTCGGTCTTGCTGTAGTTTATGGTCAGGATGTTGTCTTGAAACCAGCTGGTCATGTGCATGAGACAGTTTGTTATTTTGGAGTAGTCTGGGTTGTTGAGTGTGATTGGTGTGTATATCATGATGTCATCAGCGTAAATTGTGTATTGTATATTGTGTTCTTTCATGATGTCACATTGGCTGAATGTAGAGGTTAAATAATAGCGCCGATAAGGCAGATCCTTGTGGTACGCCTTGCAAGACCTTTATGGGTCGGGATGTGTTCGGGCCGACCTTGACCTGTATCTGTCTGTCCGTTAGGTATGAGTGGAACCACTTCAGGGTGGATCCACTCATAAAGATTGTTTGGTTTTTTTCTAGATGAATAGAGAGCTGAAGAAAGACCAACTTTTCAAAGATTTTAGAGAGGAATGGAAGACTAGAGACCAGATGAAAGATGGCATTGATAGAAGGATCAAGACTAGGATTTTTCAACAAAGGCCGAACAACTGATGATATTCAGCAGTGAGGAAATGTACCAGAGGAGAGGCTAGAGTTAAATAGAGTCAACATAAAAGAAAGAAGAGCCAAGGAAGGTTTTAAAATCCAAGTTAATGGACTAGGGTCCTGCAGAGATGTAGTTTTCATGGAAGAGGAACGAACTTTGGAAGAGAGAGGGATTAGTTAAGGGGAATTGAATAAAACCCCTCCAAAGTGTCTAAATCTTATCTGAGAAATACAGAGCAAGTTGTTCAGCAGTAAGAAGACAGAGAAGGAGAAGGTGTCTTAGAAGAAGAAGAGGAGAAAAGATGCGCAACAATAGAAAATAAATACTTTATAAATCATTAGTAGTAGTAGTAATAGTGGTAGGTTCATGATTGTCATGTTATGTGCAAAACTCGCCCATTTGGAGAAATTGCCCCCAGAATAAAACAGAAAAGAAAGCTATCAAAATAGACAATTTAGAAAGAACTATGAAAAGCATTAATATAGTAAAAACAACAGTAACCAAAGCTGAAGCGGAAAACTTCTGCAGAAAACTATATGAGGACCCCATAGAGCATAAGTGTTTACCTCTGTCTTGAAGGACTAGAAAAAGGGACTGTTACTTCTGGAGAGAGATCTGCAACACTGAGTATATACGTCTGGTAATTTTCTAAAAGGAATTCTTTGTATTAAAGCTAATTAATCTGTGAACCCACTATTTTTTGTTAAATCAGTCAGAGCCTAGTAGCAGCAGTTTAAGTTTAAAATAAAAACACAGAGGAGAACTTTCTGGTTACATTTCATACCCAGCAGAGAGCTTGTAGTTTAAATGTAATGGTCACTCAGGGCCTAGTAACAGCAAAGTACTTTTAGTTTTAAAACACAGAAGAGAGCTTTCTGGTTAAATTTGGAACCCAGCAGAGAGCTTGTAGTTTAAATTTCATAAGAAGTTAGAGCCTAGCAGCAGCTAAGAGCTATAATTTAAATCAAATCGGAATATAGCTTTCCTCAACAGCACAATACAGGGTATTGTGTAGCAGCCCTCTTTTAATAAGTGTTATTTCCCTCCCTCCCCAACTCCCACCCACCCCTGGGATAATCATAGTTTTATAGGTACTTACACATCTTAAAAGACAGGAGGTGCTTTCAGGTGAAGCTCATTACCCAAATCAGTCATACACTAAGGACCTGAGATTAAGCTTCAGGTGAACAAGGTATATTACACGTATTAGGTACAGTTTTATTAGTATACTGTGGCGCTGCCCTGCCGTCTAGGCGACCGCCTAGAAGGGGCAGCGTGCCAACTGTTCTTGCTTAACTCCAGCCTATGCTGCTGGGACTCTTGTAGTTGTGGTCAATAAGCAGTCCGAGTGGTATTCAGGCATTACACAGGAAATTTATTATTTTTTTCTTCTTTATCACCAAACTTCATCACAGCAAAACTTCTTAAGGTTATGAACAAGTAGTAACAGAACAATAATCAACTGATAAAGCTTCCTTCAGCAGACAGGAACCAAACTTCAAACAAAACACCTTTATAATCCTTTCCCTTGGCTTCAGGGTTCAGGAAACTCAAAACATATATCACAGTCCTGAAATATTCCTTTCAGCTGGTAAGTGAGCACTTCTCTTATGCAATAAAAGCTGTTGAACATTCCATTGGAGAGTCTGTGTCCTCCTCCAATCCAACTAAGTCCGTTTCCATCTCTTCATAAGCATTCTGGGCTTTTACTTACAGAATCAGGTTTTAACTGCTGCATCAGTTTAAACAACTTCTCCCAGGGATTACCTTTTCTCCCTTCAGGTTTAATACGTGAGGTGCAGGGTTTTATATCTCTGGGAACAACAGTCACTTGCTTAAACTGCCTTCCCTGGGCTCTAGGAACAGGTTTCCTTGTAGGCTTTCTAGAGGAATAAAACTCCCCCTCTGAATCTCCAATAGCTTCACTGCTATCTGAACTATACTCCACCGGTTTCCCAGAGTTTGATTTCCTACCTTTACCAAGGCTTGCAAACTCTGTATAGCTGTCTCGGCTGCAAGAGCTGCTGGTAGAATTCCTTCTGTGTTGAAAGTCAGCCCTTTTCTGCCGTGCTCCAAAGCCTCGGGTCAGATTCCTCTGGCTGTCTCTTTCTCTCTGATTCCCATGCTCACACTCTGAGCACTGCCTCTGTTCCAAACCCAATCCTGTTTCTGGTCCTGATCCTTTCTCCGACTGTGGCTCTGAATGTGAACCTGACTCCTTTCTCGTCCCTACTTGCCTCTGACTCTGAGAGGTTAAATGCCTGCGTGTGGAGCTCATTTGCCTGCCCCTCCTCCCCAGGTGATTCCCCTTTGCAATCTGTGTTGGCCTGGAGGTAGGGCATGGCTTGTACTCGGCACACTCAATCCTGTAACTTTTCTCCTTAGGTGCTGTTTTAAATGCCTGTCTACCTGAGCCGTGCTCCAACTCAGAAGAAAAAGTTTTAAAACCAGCTCTTTTCCTATGCTTATCAGTAAGCTCATCACCACAATACATATCCATAGAAAACCTTAGTACGTAAAGAACTTAGATCTAAACACAAACTTAAAACTAAGATGCAGACAGCAGTCCAGCAGCGGGATGGGGACTTTCCAGTCTTTTGCATTGAGTGTCACATGTATGATTTTCTCCCAGTTGGTGAGAGGTCTTACATGTGCACTAGGTGCAAGGAGCTCTTTGCTCTCAGGGAATGAGTCTGTTCTCTAGAGGCTGGACTAGCAGACTTGGAAAACATAAGACAGACAGAGAGGTACATAGACAAGACCTACAGGGATATAGTCCTGAAGTTCCACCTCCAGTCTGGCAGCATCCCTGTTACCATGGAGGAGAGAGGTCACGTGACAGGAGAGCATCACCCTGGTGTGGCAGGAAGTGATCCTGTAACTAGGAACTGTCCTCCAGGTGATGTAAAACCCTCTTGCACCGAGGAAGTTTCTCCAGGGCCATGTGCCCAGGAGGGAAGGGTTAGGACAGCCATTATAGTTGGTGATTAGATCATTAGGCATGTAGATAGCTGGGTGGCTGGTGGACGTGAGGATCACCTGGTAACATGCCTGCCTGGTGCGAAGGTAGCAGACCTCACGCGCCACCTAGATAAGGTTTTAGATAGTGCTGGGAAGGAGTCTGCTGTCTTGGTACATGTTTGTACCAATGACATAGGAAAATGTGGTAGGGAGGTTCTGGAGGCTAAATTTAGGCTTTTAGGTAGGAAGTTGAAATCCAGAACTTCCAGGGTAGCATTCTCCGAAATGCTTCCTGTTCCACGCGCAGGACCCAAAAGGCAGGCAGAGCTCCGGAGTCTCAATGCGTGGATGAGACAATGGTGCAGAGATGAGGGTTTTGGATTTGTTAAGAACTGGGGAACATTCTGGGGAAAGGAGGGGCTCTTCTGAAGGGATGGGCTTCACCTTAACCGGGATGGAACCAGGCTGCTGGCATTAACCTTTAAAAAGGAGATAGAGCAGCTTTTAAACTAGATATTAGGGGAAAGCCGAAAGTCAACCAAGAGCGGATGGTTCAGAAGAATGTATCCTTTAAGGATACTACCAAAAGCAGAGAGGTTCCACAAAAGAGTAAAGTAGCCCAAATGCCCTCAAGTATGGAGCAGACAGAGTTTAAAGATCCCAAATTACCCATGTCTAACAATAGCCAAATTAATATGAATAAAATACATTCTCTAAAATGCTTGTATGCAAATGCTAGAAGTCTAAAAAATAGGATGGGAGAGTTAGAATATATAGCACTAAATGAAAGGTTAGATATGATTGGAATATCAGAGACATGGTGGAAGGAGGACAACCAGTGGGACACTGAGATAAGAACATAAGAACATAAGAAATGCCATACTGGGTCAGACCGAGGTCCATCAAGCCCAGTATCCTGTTTCCAACAGTGGCCAATCTAGGTCATACGTACCTAGCAGTTTCCCCAAAAGACACAGGTTCTGCAGTGCTTGTACTAGGTCAAGCATTGATATCCTGGGTCCCTTTTTAATAGTGGTTTATGGACCTTTCCTCCAGGAACTTGTCCAAACCTTTTTTAAACCCAGCTATACTAACAGCCCTTACTACATCCTCCGGTAACAGATTCCAGAGTTTGATTACACGTTGAGTGAAGAAATATTTTCTCTTATTCGTCTTAAATAGTTTACCCTGTAGCTTCATTACATGTCCCCTAGTCCTTCTATATTCTGATAGCGTAAACAATTGATCCACGTTTATCCGTTCCACTCCATTCATTAATTTATAGACCTCTATCCTATCTCCCCTCAGCCGTCTTCCAGGTTAAAGAGCCCTAACCTTTTTAGCCTCTCTTCATAGGAGTAGCCTTCCATCCCCTTCACCAATTTGGTGGCTCTTCTCTGTACTTTTTCTAATAACTCTATGTCCTTTTTAAGATACGGTGACCAGAATTGCACACAATATTCAAGGTGCGGTCGTACCATGGAGCGATACAGAGGCATTATAATATCCTTTGTTTTATTCTCCATCCCTTTCCTTATGATACCTAGCATTCTATTTGCTTTCTTGGCCGCCGCTGCACACTGGGCGGAGGGTTTTAACATGTTATCCACGATGACTCCTAAATCTTTTTCCTGGGTGGTGGTTTCTAATGTGGAGCCTTGCATCGTGTAACTATAGTGTGGGTTGTTCTTTCCTAGGTGCATAACTTTGCACTTGTCCACATTAAATTTCATCTGCCATTTGGATGCCCAGTCTTCCAATTTATCCAGATCCTCCTGCAGTTTTCCACAATCCTCTTGGGTTTTAACAACTTTAAACAGTTTTGTGTCATCTGCAAATTTGATAACCTCACTAGTTATTCCCTTTTCCAGGTCATTTATGAATATGTCAAAAAGTAGCGGACCCAGTACAGATCCCTGGGGTACTCCACTATTCACCTTTTTCCATTGGGAATATTGGCCATTTAGCCCTACCCTCTGCTTTCTATCTTTTAACCAGTTCCCGATCCACAATAGTACACTGCCTCCTATCCCATGACTTTTTAGCTTTGCCAAAAGTCTCTGATGGGGGACCTTGTCAAAAGCTTTCTGAAAGTCCAGATACACTATATCAACCGACTCACCTTTGTCTACCTGTTTATGCACACCTTCAAAAAAACAGATCAGATTAGTAAGACAAGATCTTCCTTGTCTAAAGCCATGTTGGCTGTCTCCCATTAGGCCATGACTGTCTACATGCTGTGTAATTTTGTTCTTTATGATGGTTTCTACCATTTTCCCTGGTACTGACGTCAGGCTCACCGGTCTGTAATTTCCCGGGTCACCCCTGGAACCCTTTTTAAAAATTGGTGTTACGTTGGCGACCCTCCAATCTTCAGGTATTACAGATGATTTTAATGAAAGTTCACAGATTACCAATAGCAGGTCTGCAATCTCATATTTCAGTTCTTTCAACACTCTGGGATGTATACCATCCGGTCCAGGTGATTTGCTACTATTCAGTTTATCAAATAGTTGTAATATATCTTCCCGGTGTAGCGATATTTCTCTCAATTCCTCTGCAGTATCACCTTTAAATACCACTTCAGTCTTGGGTAACATCCCTACATCTTCCTCAGTAAAGACCGAAGCAAAGAATTCATTCAGCCTCTCTGCTATAGCCTTGTCTCCTCTTACTGCCCCTTTTACCCCTCTATCATCTAATGGTCCAATTGACTCTCTCACAGGCCTTTTGCTTCGAATGTACTTGAAAAAGTCTTTATTTCGTGTTTTTGCTTCCGTAGCAAGTTCCTTCTCAAATTCTCGCTTTGCCTGCCTTATCAATGCTTTGCATTTAACTTGCCAGTGCTTGTGCTGTTTCCAGTTTTCATCATTTGGCTCTTTTTTCCATTTCCTGAAGGTTGCTCTTTTGGCAGCAACAGCCTCTCTGACCTCACCTTTAAACCATGCTGGCAGTTTTTTGGACTTTCTTCCACTCTTCTTAATGCGTGGAATACAGCTGGTCTGGGCTTCGAGGATAGTATTTTTAAATAACACCCAAGCTTGCTGTAAGTCTTTAACCTTTGGAACCGCTCCTTTTAGTTTTTTCCGAACTATATTCCTCATTCTATCATAGTCTCCCTTTTGAAAGTTAAAAGGTAGTACTGAGGATTCCTTTACTATCTGTCCTCCACTGATTACATCAAACATGATCATTCTATGATCACTATTGCCAAGTGGTCCCAATACCCTTATTTCTTGCACCAGATCTGGCGTTCCACTAAGGACTAGGTCCAGTATGGCTTCCCCTCTGGTTAGTTCATGAATCAGCTGCTCCAAGAAACAGTCATTTATTTCATCTAGAAACTTTATCTCTTTAGCTTGTCCTGCTGTGACACTGTCCCAGTCGATACCGGGGTAATTGAAATCACCCATTATTACTACTCTGTTGTGGCTTTTGTTAGCTTCCTTGATTTCTTTGAGCATTTCATCATCCATTTGTTCATTCTGGCCAGGCGGTCGATAGTATACTCCCACTGCCATCACCTTCCCCTTCATAAATGGAATTTCAATCCATAGAGATTCTACAGCAAATTTTGTTCCCTGCAAAACTTTAATCCTTTCTGACTCAATGCCCTCTCTAACATAGAGCGCAACCCCTCCACCAATTTGTTCAGCTCTATCATTACGATATAGTTTGTATCCAGGTATCACAGTGTCCCACTGGTTATCCTCCTTCCACCATGTCTCTGAGAGTGCAATCATATCTAACCTCTCATTTAGTGCTATATATTCTAATTCTCCCATCTTATTGTTTAGACTTCTAGCATTGGCATACAAGAGACTGTATTTTATTAATATTAATCTGGCTATTGGTAGGCATGGGTAATTGGGAATCTTTATGCTCTGTCTGCTCCTTACTCAAGGGCATTTGGGCTACTATACTCCCTTTTGGAACCTCACTGCTTTTGGTAGTATCCTTCAAGGATACCTTTGTCCGAACCATGCGCTCCTGGGTGACTGTCGGCTTTCCCCTATTTTCTAGTTTAAAAGCTTCTCTATCTCTTTTTTAAAGGTTAATGCCAGCAGTCTGGTCCCATCCTGATTAAGGTGAAGCCCATCCAAAAAAGGGATTTCAGGCAGGGAGGGTCCAACAATCTCTACTACTCATTTATTTATTTAGACAGTTTTGTATACCGCCTTATCCTTCAATCAAAGCGGTCACAACACAATTGGGGGATACATTTAACACGCGGGGATATGAGACACATACACTAATACTTACAGGGAACATGGAGGGTTAAGTGGCTTGCCCAAGAGCACAAGGAGCATCTGCGGGACTAGAAACCCCAGTCCTTCCGGCCCAAGGTTGCTGTCCTCTAGTGGGATTTGAACCCCCGACCATCCGGCCTGAAGTACCTTGCCCCAACCACTAGGCTACTCCTCCCTCATATCAGTAAGCATCATCATCAAGATACTTGGGTACAAATGATATCACAATGATAGAGCTGATCAAATTGGTGGAGGGGTTGCTCTGTATGTTAGGGCATTGAGTCAGAAAGGATTAAAGTTTTGCAGGAAACAAAATTTGCTGTATAATCTATATGGATTGAAATTCCATGTAAAAGGGGGAAGGCAATGGCAGTGGGGGTGTACTATCAAGCGCCTGGCCAGAATGACCAAATGGATGATGAAATGCTCAAAGAAATCAAGGAAGCTAACAGAAGTTACAGCGCAGTAATAATAATGGGTGATTTCAATTACCCCGGGATCGACTGGGTCTGTGTCACGTCAGGACATGCTAGGGAGATAAAGTTCCTAGATGAAATAAATGACTGCTTCTTGGAGCAGCTGGTTCATGAACCGACCAGAGGGGAAGCCATATTAGACAGTCCTTAGAGAAACACCAGATCTCGTGCAAGAGATAAGGTTGTTGGGGCCCCTTGGCAATAGTGATCATAGCATGATCGCCTTTAATTTAATTAGTGGAGGAGGGATAGTAAGGAAATCCACAGTACTACCTTTCAACTTTTGAAAAGGAGACTATGATAAAATGAGGAAAACAGTTAAGAAAACACTAAAAGGAGCAGTTGCAAAGGTTAAAGACGTACATCAAGCTTGGGTGTTGTTGAAAATTACTATCTTGGAAGCCCAGACCAGCTGTATTCCACGCTTTAAGAAAAGTGGAAGGAAGTCCAAAAAACTGCCAGCATGGTTTAAAGGTGAGGTCAGAGAGGCTGTTGCTAAAAAAGCGTCTTTCAGGAAATGGAAAAAAGAGCCAAACGACGAAACCTGGAAACAGCACAAGCACTGGCAAGTCAAATGCAAGGCATTGATAAGGCAGGCAAAGGGAGAATTTGAGAAAAAGCTTACTGCAGAAGCAAAAACACGAAATAAATACCTTTTCAAGTACATTCGTAGCAAAAAACCTGTGAGAGAGTCAGTTGGTCCATTAGATGATAAAGGGGTTAAAGGAGCACTAAGAGGCGACAAGGCAATAGCGGAGAGACTGAATGAATTCTTTGCTTCGGTCTTTACTGAGGAAGATGTAGGGATGTTACCCATGACTGAAGTGGTATTTAAAGATGCGGAAGAACTGAAGGAAATATCGAAACATCGGAAAGATGTATTACAACTATTAGATAAACTGAAGAGTAGCAAATCACCTGGGCTGGATGGTATACATCCAAGGGTGTTGAAAGAACTGAAATATGAGATTGCAGACCAGTTATTAGTAATTTGTGAACTATCATTAAAATCATCTGTAATACCTGAAGATTGGAGGATTGCCAATGTAACACCAATTTTTAAAAAGGGCTCCAGGGGTGATCCGGGAAACTACAGACCAGTGAGCCTGACATCAATACCGGGAAAAATGGTAGAAACCATCATAAAGAATAAAATTACTCAGCATGTAGATAGTCATGATCTAATGTAAGACAGCCAACATGGCTTTAGACACGGAAGATCTTGTCTTACTAATCTGTTATGTTTTTCTGAAGGAGTGAATAAACAGGTGGACAAAGGTGAGTCTGTTGATATAGTGTATCTGGACTTTCAGAAAGCCTTTGACAAGGTCCCTTATCAGAGACTTTTGGCAAAACTAAAGAGTCATGGGATAGGAGGCAGTGTACTATTGTGGATCAGGAACTGGTTAAAAGATAGAAAGCAGAGGGTAGGGCTAAATGGCCAATTTTCCCAATGGAGAAAGGTGAATAGTGGTGTACCCCAGGGATCTGTGCTGGGTCCGCTGCTTTTTGACATATTCATAAATGACCTGGAAAGTGGAATAACGAGTGAGGTTATCAAATTTACAGATGACACAAAACTATTTAAAGTTGTTAAAACCCAAGAGGATTGTGGAAAATTGCAAGAGGATCTTGATAAATTGGAAGACTGGGCATCAAAATGGCAGATGAAATTTAATGTGGACAAGTGCAAGGTTATGCACCTAGGGAAGAACAACCCAAACTATGGTTACACGATGCAAGGCTCCACATTAGGATCCACCACCCAGGAAAAAGATTTAGGCATCATTGTGGATACCATGTTAAAACCCTCAGCCCAGTGTGCAGCGGCGACCAAGAGAGCAAATAGAATGCTAGGTATGATAAGGAAAGGAATGGAAAATAAAACAAAAGATATTATAATGCCTCTATATCGTTCCATGGTGAGACCGCACCTTGAATATTGTGTGCAATTCTGGTCGCCGTATCTTAAAAAGGATATAGCGATTTTAGAAAAGGTTCAGATAAGAGCCACCAAAATGGTAACGGAGATGGAAGGATACTCCTATGAAGAAAGGCTAAAAAGGTTAGGGCTCTTTAACCTGGAAAAGAGACGGCTGAGGGGAGATATGATAGAAGTCTATAAATTAATGAACGGAGTGGAACAGGTAAATGTAGATCGATTGTTTACCTTATTAGAATATAGAAAGACTAGGGGACATGCAATGAAGCTACAGGGTAAACTATTTAAGACTAATAAAAGAAAATATTTTTTCACTCAACGTGTAATCAAACTCTGGAATTTGTTACCGGAGGATGTAGTAAATGCTGTTAGTGTAGCTGGGTTTAAAAAAGGTTTGGGCAAGTTCCTGGAGGAAAAATCCATAAACCATTATTAAGAAGGGACCCAGGATATCAATGCTTGACCCAGTACAAGCATTGTGGAACCTGTGTCTCTTGGGGAAACTGCTAGGTACATATGACCTAGATTGGCCACTCTTGGAAACAGAATACTGGGCTTGATGGACCTTGGTCTGACCCAGTATGGCATATCTTATTACATACTCTAAGGCAATCAATTCACTCGATGTATTTTTATATAACCACAATTTACTATAGGTAACTCGCTAGTGGTCTCAGATAAACGGTAGACTTTTGACACTTAATTATGGGTTGGACAACCTCTCCCATTTCAGTGTCCGTTCACATCAACGACCTTTAGCAAGTATTTTTTTGAATTGTGTAATAATTGCTTGTTAGTTTTATAATTTTTCATAAAGTTCAATAGTTATTGTATATAAAATAATAACGTTCACCCTCCACTTATCTTATGTAGAATGGTGTCGAAAAAAGCCCCTTTCTTTGGCAAACAGCAAAATGAATAATCCCCTGTTTGCCAAAGAAAGGGGCATTTTTCAACACCATTCTACATAAGATAAGTGGAGTGGTGAACGTTATTATTTTATATACAATAACTATTGAACGTTATGAAAAATTATAAAACTAACAAGCAATTATTACACAATTCAAAAAAATACTTGCTAAAGGTCGTTGATGTGAACAGACACTGAGATGGGAGGGGTTGTCCAACCCATAATAAGTGTCAAAAGTCTACCGTTTATCTGAGACCACTAGCGAGTTACTTATAGTAAATTGTGGTTATATAAAAATACATTGAGTGAATTGATTGCCTTAGAGTATTGACTGGAATTCACTTTGAAGAAGCCTCATATTTGTTTGTTTGTATATCTTATTACATGACATTTAGGAAAATGAAACATCAAACCTATGGAATGGCTTGTAGTAACAAAAGAGTTGGAAAGCAGGTTAAAATGAGCCCCAAATTGGAAGAGCCCTGGCTCAGTGACCGACTTTTGGTTCAAGCAGTTAACATCCCTTCACCAAAACCTGTCAAACTGTAAAAACCAACTGATCAAGCAACCAGACTGAACACCACAATGGTGATAACAATAGGAAGAACATTTCTCCTTCGAAAGGGGGGGTCCAAGTAACATTCCCAAAACTTACAGACCAATAACTTGTCTACCTATAATATATAAGATATTCATTGCAATAAGTCTTGACAGAATACAGTATATGATCATATCGAGTCCAATAACAGTATGGCAATAGAGCAAAAGGGTAATAAGAGTGGAACATATGGAACCAAAGACCAATTAATGCTAAATAAGGCCTTCATGGGCAGTGCAAAGAAAAACAGAAATCTCATTATAGCATGGATTGATTAAGAAAGAATATAAGAACATAAAGTATGCCATACTGGGTCAGACCAAGGTCCATCAAGCCCAGTATCCTGTTTCCAACAGTGGCCAATCTAGGTCATACATACCTAGCAGTTTCCCCAAAAGACACAGGTTCCACAATGCTTATATAGGGTCAAGCAGTGATATCCTGGGTCCCTTTTAATAATGGTTATGGACCTTTCCTTTGGAGCTTGTCCAAACCTTTTTTAAACCCAGCTACACTAACAGCTTTTACTACATCCTCCGCTAACAAATTCCAGCGTTTGCATACACATTGAATGAAAAAATATTTTCTATTAATACTCTTAAATAGTTTGCCCTGTAGCTTCATTGCATGTCCCCTAGTCTTTCTATATTCTGATGACATAAACAGTTAATCTATGTTTAGCCGTTCCATTCCATTCATTAATTTATAGACCTCTATCATATCTCCCCTCAGCTGTCTCTTTTCCAGGTTAAAGAGTCCTATCCTTTTAGCCTCTCTTGATAGGGGTATCCTTTCATCCCCTTTACCATTTTGGTGTCTCATCTCTGTACCTTTTCTAATAACACTATATACTTTTTAAGATATGCTGACCAGAATTTCACACAATACTCAAGGTGCGGTCGCACCATGGAACGCTACGGAGGCATTATATTATCCTTTGTTTTATTTTCCATTCCTTATGATACCTAGCATTCTATTTGCTTTCTTGGCTGCTGCTGCACACTGGGCGGAGGGTTTTAATATGTTATCCACAATGACACCTAAATCTTTTTCCTGGGTGATGGTTCCTAATGTGGAATCTTGCATCGTGTAACCATAGTTTGGGCTTTTCTTTCCTAGGTGCATAACTTTGCACTTGTCCACCACCGGACCCGACGACCTCCCCAGTCGGGGGACTGAGCTGGCAGAAACCAGCTCCACCGAGCAGGACCCGGCCGCCTCCTGCTGCTGCTCTGCCCAATCGGGGCAGGTAGCCATCAGTTTAAAAGAGGAGCACCATCCGGTGCTACAACAGACGCCCCACCACTGGACCCGATGCCCTCCCCAATCGGGGAACTGAGCCGGCGGAAGCCAGCTCCACCAAGCAGGACCCAGCCGCCTCCTGCTGCTGTTCTGCCCAATCGGGGCAGGCAGCCATCAGTTTAAAAGAGGAGCGCCATCCGGCATGCCCACGCCTGAGGGCCTCACCAGAGGGCCCTTTGGCGTGGCCCTTAGGCGGTGGCCCAATACCAGGAAACTACAACAAAGCCCATCTACCTGAATACGGCAAGAACCAACATGGAAACACAGCACCAACCCGCAACTAAAACCCACCGGAACATCAACAACACCCGAACCCAACAATCAACGGCAACCAAAGGTAACCAAATTCTTGTAAGCCATATATGTAAAACTCGAACGGAGGCAGCAAATAACTATTGAACCTTGAACACAGTCTCAGCAAATAGACACACTCGCTGAACAAAGGCACCCTAAGACGTACACGGAAATTTCAACCAGCTTGAACTACCCAGTAACTATTAAGGTTTGCTAGAACTTGTGCCACGATAGACAGCAGAATAATGGAACTTATTTATTTATTATTTGTTACATTCTCTTATATACCGCGCTATTCTGCATCAGTGCGGTTTACATTGAACAAACTGAAATTACACTGAACAGGGCATTATAACTTGGAGATAACTATTTTACAGGGAACATGGGCTATGGAGGGTTAAGTGGCTTGCCCAAGACCACAAGGAGCACCTGTGGGACTAGAAACCCCAGTCCTTCCGGCCCAAGGTTGCTGTCCTCTAGTGGTATTTGAACCCCCGACCTTCCGGCCTGAAGTACCTTGCCCCAACCACTAGGCCACTCCTCCACTCCAACTTATTAATATCTTAATATCCTCCACTCCAACTTATTAATATCTTAATATTGCTATGTCTGTGCCTAACAATATGGAACTGTACTTACATTCCAAACCTACACAACCACCTCCCATACATATGGCAACCATTATATATATATATACAATATATTCACAATACCAACGCATGTGCTAGTTAATCCATACTACCCCGTCAACACCAACACTGCACTTGAACACAACCAAAATCTAGCCTCCAAGCATCGCAACAAGCCACGCAATTATCACAACCCAAAAACTAAGAAACCAAATCAGCCAAGAACCACACCAAAACAAAACAAAACCCCTCAGCCTGACATAATGACGCAAACCCCTTGCACTTGCTTATTGATAAATGCCGATCAATAAGAAACAACATACACATTATGCATAATGGCATCACAGATGAAAAACCTGACATTTATTTATTTATACATTTTTTTTCTATACCGCCACTTCCAGAGATCAGTGGCGGTTTAAAGGGAACAAAAAAAACATTAATAATAGCGTGGTAGACTTATTTTTACAGAAAACCATTGAAACTAACATTTTTAACATTTAAACTTTTAACATCAATATTAACCAAAAGGTAACTATTTACATTGGGGATAAACTGTGTTAACGATTTAATTAAACTAGGTAGGTATTATGACTAAGAGAGAAAAGGGTGAAGTGCCTTGACTAGGTAGGGTCGAAGTATATTTGTTGTCCAGTGCTGTTCTGTGTGTTCTGAACATTATCAGGTTGTAGGTTGTGGTAGTGCAGGGTAAATAGATAGGTTTTTAGTTCTTTTCTAAATGATTGAAGGTTTTTGAGTTCTCTAAGTTCAATTGGGAGACTGTTCCATAATATAGGAGCGAAAAATGAGAAGGCAGTGTTACTCGTCTTCCGACTTGTCTTTCGAATGGTGTCCATGACTAGAAGCTTGTGTAGGTTCATTCTTCTTCTTGACCTGTTTTCATGTAGGATGTTGATGAGGGTAGGATAAGAATGATGGTGCTAAGTTATTACAGATTTTGAACGTAGTAACTAAAATTTTATAGGTAATTCTGCATGAGACAGGTAACCAGTGCAGAGCGTAAAGTATAGGAGATATGTGGTCTGTTACTTTCGCATTATAGATGATCCTTGCTATGACATTTTGAGCTAGTTGAAGTGTGTGAAGGTTTTTCTTAGGGGTTCCTTGAAGAATACTGTTACAGTAATCTAGATGCGGTGTTAATGTCTGGGCCACCGATCTGACATCAGTGCTATCTATAATCGGTCTCAGTTGTTGGATTGTCCTTATTTTAAAGTATATTGTTTTAACCGTTTGTTTTATGTGTTGAGTAAGGCTGAGGGTCCTGTCCAGTTTGACTGCTAGGTATTTGACCTCTTCTTTAACTGGTAGGGAGGTCTTTCCGATGTTGATTTCTGACGGTGGAGTGAAATTTGTGTTTCTTGTTACAAATAACACTTCCGTTTTTTTAAAGTTAATATTCAGGTTCATTGATTTCAACCACGGTTCTGCTTCAGTTAGGCATTGACATATGTTGTTATAATCAGGGTTGGACACATCGAAAGGTGAGTACAACATAATGTCGTCTGCATAGATGTGGTAATTTAATTTGAAACATTTAAATATTGTACAGATGGGTTGAAGGTACAGATTAAACAATAGTTCCTAGAGGGCGGAGCCTCGTGGGATGCCCTGTTCTTATGGAAAAGGCGACGACTCGTCTTGATCTATTTGCACATATTGGGTCCGGTTAGTGAAGTAGGAAACATGGGTCACTGAAAAGGACCCAGTCGAGCGGCCACCTGGGCCTCGGTTCATACCTTTACAGCCCATTACTGCTTTATTTGTGGAAGCTATAAACTAATTAAGAAATTTCCTGTCCATTGACAGGTACTAGAGAAGGATATATGGTCCTAAATACACTAGTGGCAAACTAGCAAAATCCTATTCACACAGACATCACAGAGATGCACACAGCACAGAGAATTAGAATCATACACAGTCACTGATTAACAGACATACAGTGGGGACTTGCAGCCCATCTCACCTTTGTGAAGTAGGATGCAAAATCCCTCCCTTAAAAAGTTCTGTCACATTATATAGTTTTCTTTTCAAACTAGTCCCGTTGTTTTTACTCCAGGTATCTGGATTTTCTCTTCCATTCCTTCCTTTGTCCAGTCATGTCTGCACTCCATTCCTGTTGACCTTTTGTATACCCTTGTTTGCAACCATTGGCCTGGGCCTTTGTCAGATTTATTTCTTGTTACCTGAACTTTTTCCCCCTTATTCATTTAATTTGTTGTTTTAAGTGCCATTGAGTTGGTATCGACTTATGGCGACCTTCTGGATAGTTGTCCTAAACTGTGTTCGGTCTTATGTCAGGTGGCTCATTGTTGACAGACTGGCATCCATAGCTGCTGTTATTGTATCGATCCATCTCATTGCTGGCCTTCCTCTTTTGCATTGACCTGCTACCTTGCCAAGCATGATGTATTTCTCTAACGATCTCTCTCTTCACATGATATGTGCAAAGTATGAAAGTCGAAGTCTTGTCATCTGAGCTTCTAAAGAAAGCTTAGGTTTGATCTCCTCTAGTACTGACTGGTTTGTTCTTTGGGCAGTCCATGGTGTACATAGTATTCGTTTGCCAGCACCATAATTCAAAGGCATCAATTTTCTTTATGTCTATCTTTTTCACTGTCCAACTTTCATATCCATACGACTTTATTGAAAATACGTACCATGGCTTGAACAAGTCAAATCTTTGTATTGTGATGATGAAGGCAGTTCAGAGGCTATGGAATGCCAGGAGAATGAACTCTGTGCCTTTAAGAGTGAGAGCATTCAGGGTTTCCCCAGCAACCGAGAACCTTTGACTCATAGCACAGTCACCATTAAGCCCCGCCCACTTCAGCACGTCAGGGCTTGAGTGATGCCTAGCAGCTCCCACGTATGCTGGGAAAGAGGCGTGGTCCCTGAGAGGGAGCAGTTTAAAACTCCTGTGTTTGGAAAGTCAGAGAGACGAGGAGGACCGGAAAGTGAAGGAGGAAGACGAGGAGAGGAGAGAAGAAGGAGTGGCAGTGAACCCAGAGGACCTGGAAGAGAATCCAGAGGAGCTGGAGCTGGAGGAGGAGGGGCACAAGGAGGCACGAGAAGTGCTGGGCTCAACCTCAAAGACAAGCAGTGGGATCTGCTTGGAACCGGTCCAAGGCAGTCTCAGCAGAAAGGAAGTTTGCTACAACGGAGAGAAGTGTATGCAGAGAGAAAGCAGCATGGCTCTGGCAAAGAAAGAGGAAAGCTATTAAACGGCCCTGAACTAAGGCAAGTGTGTCTTCCAGAATTCCTGCCTGAAAGAAAGTTAAGAGAATTAGTTCCTGATAGAAGAAATAATTATAATAGCCAGCTAAGCTCTAGCAGTAGAAACAATAGCTTGTCTGCATGTCAGCAACCCCAGCTCTCTGAAGAAATAGAGCAGAAAAAGGTTCTATTAGAGAGGTTGAATGAAATGCTCCAGAAACAAACTAGTCAGCTCTACAGCCAGGTACCCTCTGAAGAATATTGTGAGGATGCCATTGAGGAAATGGATATAGGAAGCTGCAATGAAGACTATGAAGATAGCTCCAAGGAGATGCAGTGTTCTTATTGTAAAGCTAATGAATTAGAAGTGTGTTAAGCTTAAAACCTGTTTGAATGAATGAATGCCATAGTAAGGAACTTACCTGATCGAAGGGTGCAGCACAGAGAACAGCTGAACGTTGTTAATCAAGCGGTTGCTGTGTAAGGCCTGAAACTGAAGGGAAAGCTCAGTGGACATTTTAAAGCCGTTTCTGTTATAAGGGAGCTGTGAAGGAAACACTCCCATAAGAAGCTAATGTGCCCATGAGAAGCTTTATGATCTGAGCTTTGAAAGCAAGTTCTTAAGAAGCTATTTATTGCTGATACCAGTAATCCTGTGCATACTTTTGTAAAAAGTTATACCTTTGCTTTGGAGAAGAATCCCATTATTGTTTATTCATCCTGTTACTTGTGAATATGATGGAAACCCCAGAACACAACAAATAAATATTTCTCTGTTTCGCCTGACCACTTGTCTGCACAACTACTTTTGCCTAATAAGGATAAGTGAAACTACATATCCCAGCAGCCCTCCTGGCAGCCATATTGGGAGGACTTATTCTAGGGGAGCAAGGCGACTCCATCCTGGTGCTCGGCTATATGCCCAGCCAGGTGGGGGCAACAGTATGGAGAGAGACATCTCTGCTCTCACTTGGTTTGCAGATTGTCATGCTGTGAGGGCTTGTATGCATCAGTGATGCTGACGGCTAAGCTATTGGTAGCTTATCTACTGGCATGGTCTCCCAAGATGGACAGGTCTCAAATGAGGTCCAGACCAAGACAAACCACCCATCTGGGCAGCAGCAGAATGGAATGGAGTTCGTGATGGAGAATCACATTTCTATGACATTGGCAACAACACTAAATTAAAGTGCGTGGAAGAAAGGCCTGGCAATCTACTTCCATATTTTGCCACAAAAGCCCAATGGATAGTTCATTTCTTTACCTGGTTTGTTTTCCCACCCCTCCTTTTCAACAAACATAGGAAATATATCTTGTTAGCTTTCTGTGACTTCTGACAATTTTACACTAGGCCCCATGCTAAGCTGGCATATTTACTTCTTGTGATGCCCTCTCTCTGTGCCCTGTAGATGTTTTTTTCTCATATTTCTTCCATCTGATGTCACCTAATACGTCTAGCAACTCACAAAGCACTTCAGTGAAAAGCAGCATTTTGGATCTTTTGTAAATAACCCTTTCCCACTGGCTCTCACACTCCTCCCTCTTCAGCAGTAGTATGTGGGAGCACATTCACCCGCCTGATTCAGAAAGGCTCATGGGAGACTCCGGGTTCAACACTGTCACAAATGCGCAATGCCTGATTGCACCGTGGCTTACAAGAATAGTGAACATGGAACATAATGGACTTACGCTGAGGGCACAGAAGAGGTAAGCAATGAGTACAGCATAGCATGAGGGGAACAATAATGCAGAAAAGGAGGACAAGGATTACAACCATGAGAAAAAAAAAGTTCCCGATGCCTTAGCCTAGACTGGAAAACCAGCTAAAGGCCCAAGCAAACCAGTCCAATGGATCTCCTTCCTATCTCATTTCATCAGCAAATTCCTGTGTTTAATGACTTCTGTAATGTTATCATGTGATGGGTCAGGAGGAATATAGGTGCAAGACGAGGGGCCAAATAATACACCCCCACCCCTTCCTGTAGAAGCCAGCACATAATCTAGAGCTAAGCGATTCTGATAGGACATGAAAGCAACCATGTGAAGTTCTTCAGATTTCAAAACCTGCAATAGTATAATTTAACATTCTTGTTATATCATACTTAATCTTCTGCATCCATTGAGAATGAGCACTTTGATGTTTGTATTTGTTAGTTATTTTGTTTGTCTCGCTTATGAATTGTTTTGCTGTTCCGTTCGCGCGGCTCTGTTAAACCTGAGCCTGCGGTGCTGATGGGAAACAGGAAATGCTGTTTCCCATCAGTGCTGCGGGCTGAGTTTTAACAGAGCTGCGTGAAAGGGAAACACTCTCCCTTTGCGTGGCTCTGCAGAGCTGAGCCGGCGTGGGGGGGGGGAGAGGTCTGTAAGGGCTCTCCCGGGGAAGCTGCCGCCATGGGGCACTTCATGCTGCAGCGGCAGCAGCGTTTACAGTCGTTACCCCCCCCCCACACACACACACACACACATACACCAGTTCCCTAAAGGTCTGGAGCTGGGCTGGGGAGGGAGAGGGGTATTAGAAATGGAAAAACATCGGGAGGGGGAGCTAGGACTGCTAATGGGCTATGTGGGGGGGGGGGGCTAGGACTGCTAATGGGTTATGGGGGGAGCTAGAACTGGAAATGGGCTGATGGAGGGGTTAGAACTTGTCACAGGGGACTGCCCCGTCTACGCGTTACTCAGGTTGCGGTGAGCCCGGGCAAAGATTTTGCTAGGTAGTCAAGGGAATGTAAGTCCACTCCGCATAGTTGAAAGAAGTGACCTCACGGGTTCCAACTACCTAGGAGCACTCAATTAATGAGACCAGGTGGAGGGAAATAAAGGCTTTTATTCCCTGGTTAATGCAAAGGTTCAGCATAAGATATAATCCATGAAACAGAAAGTCCTTTGTGTCAAAAGGTACCAGTATTTACAATGGGTTTGCTTAACTGTTGCTTCACAATTAAGGCAGGTTGCACAAGTAGAATTCAATACATGAAACAGCAATCACATTTCATTCATTCCTCTTCATTATATAGAGCATACAGACTCTGGAGCTGAGGCAGTGCACCAATCACATTCCATGAGTTCTGGCATAGGTAAGGGAACAGTGTTTGGATATTCAATCTCCATGGACTCTCCTTCGCTATACTCAGTAGAGGAGTATTCACTGTCCCTATCTGACCTAGCCTTGTAAGTTAGGACTCTGGAGTCTGGTTTCCCATAGCCAGCGGTTCTCAAGGTTGCAGGAATTTTACTGAACCAATCTGGTTTCTTTTCCCTCACATAAGGAGCGTGGGTTTTAGCAGAGCCTTCAGGAGCACGACAGTCACAGTCATTGGTTAATGTTTCATACCTGGATTTAGCTGAGTTGGAATCCACAGTGTTTTCTCTTCCAGCCACTCTCCCTTGGTAGCTGAGCCTCTGCCTGCCTGCTTTGGACACAGCTGGGCTTCTAGACAGTTGAGTAAAACTTGTCCTGGATTCTCCTCTCTCTCTGGGTAAGAACTCCAAATGATCATAAAAGTGCTTTCCTCTCTGACGTGGTAAAACTGGGCAATAATCCTTTAGAGATTGTAAGCTCTTCTCAGAACCCTTCTCCCTGGTTCTTAGCTTCTGTCTCTCTGTTCTGGACTCAGGCAGATTGTGAGAACAGGGCGTGGCAGACACTCTCACCTTAGAGCTGGCTCTATCAAACTTCCCTATTGCAGCAGGGTCAGTTTGGGCCTTCTGGCTCCCAACCTTGTGAAGTCTGTTCCCACTCAGGTTCTTCTCAATCCTCTCCTGATGCCTCTCAGCTTTCTCTTGCTCCTTTCCTCTGTGCCTCTCAGCTTTCTCTCGGCGGCTCTCAGCCTTCTCTAGGTGGCTCTCCGCCTTCTCCTCTTCTCCTGCTGTTGCTCTTGCTCTTCCTTTTCTAGAAGCATTCTGTTCTGACTGATAAAGCAAACTGCTTGTGCTGACTTCCGGGTTTCCTCCCAGGTGCAAGTCATCAGAGTTCCTAGGCTCATTAACTCCCGAATGTCTGTTCCTGCTCCCTCTAGCTGTGCCTGGGGGTAATTGCACACCTAGTTCCTCAAAAGAAACAGGATTTCTTTTCAACCACTCATCTTTATTGACACACGCCTCATGACACATCCCCCCTCTTAAAATATTACGGGCTGAATGACCCTCATTACAGCACGTAATTCTGGAGCTCTTTTGTGTTGATGCAAATAAGGCGTGCCTCTCGTGCCATCTTCTAAGAACATTTATATGATAGACTTGTTCATGTCCTTTTTCATCCCTTATTAAATAGGATGCTGTACCTCGTGGTTGGGCCACAACATAAGGTCCTTTCCATCTAGCTTCGAATTTTGGAGTGGTGCCCGATACCAAGACGATTACTTTCTCGCCCGCCATTAGGTGTCGAGGCTTGGTATTCCTATCGTAATATTGTTTTTGTTTTTGCTGACTGCACTTCAGTTGTCCCTCAGCAAACCGTGAAGTTCTTCTTAATTGGGTTCTTAATTTCTTCAGAAATTGTGGTATCCCTATTTCCTTTTCTTCGGGTTCCACCCATTGCTCTTTCAGAATATCGAGCACCCCCCTGGGTGATCTCCCATACATTAACTCATAAGGTGACGTGCCTAATGAAGCTTGTGTCCTTTCTCTGCAGGCATACAATATAAACAGCAGCATTGTGTCCCATTCTTCCATCTCTCCGTCCAGCGCTCGTCGCAACATTTGCTTAATGGTCTGGTTTGTCCTCTCTACCAAACCATTGCATTGGGGGTGATATGCGGCGGTTTTGAGATGCCTGATGCCAAAGGCATCCCACACTTGGGCTAGGTATTTGAACAAGAAGTTCGTACCTCGGTCCGTCAAAACTTCTTGAGGGAAGCCCACCTCACAGAATAGCTTTATAAGTTCCCCGGCAATGGATCTTGCTGATATATTCCTCAAGGGTATGGCCCAAGGGAACCGTGTTGCCTGGTCAACGATAACCAATATATATTGGAAACCCCTAGGAGTTCTTAAAAGGGGACCAACTATGTCCATGGCTATCCTTTTAATGGGATCCGTTATCACTGGCATCGGCAATAATGGCACTCCAGCTGGTTTTATGGAGGTCACCCTTTGGCAGGAGGCGCAGGACTCACAAAAACGTGCGACCTCCCTAAAAATTCCTGGCCAATAGAATCTGGCCAGTATCTGGTCAAGGGTCCCCTGTACCCCTTTGTGACCGCTCATCGGGTGATCATGGGCTATTCTTAGTACTGCTGATTTAAAGGTGTTTGGGACTACCAATTGTTTTCGGACATTTTTAGTCCGTGGGTCCATACTTTCCCTGTATAGAAGCCCTTCTTCCTTTATGAAACGGGGAAAAACATCCCGCTTCGTTAGAGCATGTTCAAACGCACGTGCCAGCGCAGGGTCATCTCTTTGCTCAGCGGCGAATGAAGGGAACTTCTCCACCAGTTCTGCTGGGATCCAAGGTAGTGCTTCACCTGCTTTCAAACCCGCTCGGCCTTGAGAGTGTCCCTTTCTCTCTTTGCGTTTTTCGGCTTTGGTCTTTCTAACCCTTTCCGCAGGAGAGTTTACTAGGTCATCATGGGAGGGGAGGTCAACTATGCTCTCTTCCCTAGAACATGAGGGGTTTTCTGCAGCACTCGCCTGGCCACGAGTGGAGACAAAAACCTCTCTGGGGCTTAAACCTTTTTCTAGGCCCTTCTCAAATTGTGGCCAGTCTCTACCGAGGACCAGCTCCTTGGGTAATCTGGGCACTACCGCTATCAGCATAATTTTCTCTATTCCCAAACCTCTGACCAGCAATTTGTACACGGGATACAAGGTAGCAGCGCGGACCCGGAGTCTCCCATGAGCCTTTCTGAATCAGGCGGGTGAATGTGCTCCCACATGCTACTGCTGAAGAGGGAATCAGGCATTGCGCATTTGTGACAGCGCGAACCCGGAGTCTCCCATGAGCCTTTCTGAATCAGGCGGGTGAATGTGCTCCCACATGCTACTGCTGAAGAGGGAGGAGTGTGAGAGCCAGTGGGAAAGGGTTATTTACAAAAGATCCAAAATGCTGCTTTTCACTGAAGTGCTTTGTGAGTTGCTAGACGTATTAGGTGACATCAGATGGAAGAAATATGAGAAAAAAACACACTTGATCTTGACTTGACCTTCTGGTCGGTCTGGGGCGGACACAGCTTGCTCTTGGATGTTAGACCAGAGCTTACGCGAAATCATTGTCTGGTCCGCGCCAGAGTCAAGTAAGGCTTTGGCAGCTACTCCTTGCACCATGACATCCAGTACAAAACCTTCTGATAACAATTGCTTATGTTCTCCTATGAGAGCAGTACGTACTCTACATTCATTTATGACATGACCCAACTTTCCGCAGCTAAAACATCTTTTAGAAAGACTTTTCTCTATCTTTTTATCAAATTTCACATTAGGTGTTTTAGACTGGTAGAGACTTCCTGATACTGGATTGAATGTCGCTATGGCTGTCTTAGCTACTCCCCCCCCCCCCCCCCCCACCGTAGGCTGGGTAACTAATTCAGCTTCCAGATACCTCTCTGTTAAGGCAATCGCCTCCATAGTAGAGCGACAATTCTGGAGAATAAGGAAGCTCTTTATTTTACCAGGTACTGCGGTCATAAACTGCTCGAGAACTATCATATCCATTAATGCTTCCACAGATCTTTCACTGGGCCTTAGCCCAGCTAAACTTTTCAGCTAAATGCTTCAATCGGTGACCCAATGATTTAGGCATTTCGCCTGCTTCAAGACGTGCTGCACGTAGCCTGCGGTTATAGACAAGTGGGGTCAAGCCCAGGCATTCCCTGATGGCCTTTGTCACTTCACTATAATCAGCAGCTAACGCAGCGGGCATTGCCCTGTAGGCTGACAGTGCCTCTCCCGTAAGGGACACTGCCAGTCTGATGGACCATTGGTCCTCTGGCCAACCCACAGAAAGGGCAATTCTTTCAAAAGCATCCAGGAAGTCATCTGGATCGTCCTTCTTCCCCCAACTTCCCTAAAGTTAGAGTCTCGTAGGACCCTAGTCCTACCGGACCATGGCTCAGTCCTGAGCTCTGCTTCATGAGTCCAGCGGCTGCTTCCTGAGTCTTCTACTGATGGCTCATCCAACTTTCCAGCATCTGCAGGACTGGCTTTTGTTGCTCTTGCATGGCCATAATTGCATGCTGCTGGGACTGCGCAGCCAGTTCCGCCTGCTTGCTGAATTGGGATGCCATCCAGTTAAACATCTCGCGCTGCTCCATCGCGATGAGATCCCTGAAAGAAAAAGAAACAAAGAAAAACCAAGTGTGGCTGTACAAAAATCAGCCCTACACTTCCTTCTCTTTTTTTTTTCTCAAATTCTCCCTTTTAAACTGCTACTTGTATCCACACAAGTTATGCGTTTCTACCCATTACCTGGTAGAAGTGTAGACTCGAACTCTCAGCAACGGTGGTGCGGCTCTGTGTCGTAGCACTCTCCAGGAACCTCGCCTTCCGTTCCAGATTTTGCTGCTGTCCAGTCCACGTTTTCACTCCGATCCGGTTCTTTTCAAAGTCCAGTCCGGATTTTCTTGCACTCCGGTCCAAGTTTCCTTTCAACTCCGGTCCGGTTTTTCTGTCACTCCGGTCCAGGTTTTCCTTTAACTCCGGTCCGGTTTTTCTGGTACTCTGGTCCGGGTTTTCCTTTTTTTTTTTTTTTTCTTCAAAAATGGATACTGGCAATTTCCTTAATTTCTTTGTTATATCTCTTAGGATTATATCCAAATCCGAACAACTACGCCATTTGTCGCCGGGCTCTGCCCCGTCTACGCGTTACTCAGGTTGGGGTGAGCCCGGGCAAAGATTTTGCTAGGTAGTCAAGGGAATGTAAGTCCACTCCGCGTAGTTGAAAGAAGTGACCTCACGGGTTCCAACTACTTAGGAGCACTCAATTAATGAGATCAGGTGGAGGGAAATAAAGGCTTTTATTCCCTGGTTAATGCAAAGGTTCAACATAAGATATAATCCATGAAACAGAAAGTCCTTTTTGTCAAAAGGTACCAGTATTTACAATGGGTTTGCTTAACTGTTGCTTCACAATTAAGGCAGGTTGCACAAGTAGAATTCAATACATGAAACAGCAATCACATTTCATTCATTCCTCTTCATTATATAGAGCATACAGACTCTGGAGCTGAGGCAGTGCACCAATCACATTCCATGAGTTCTGGCATAGGTAAGGGAACAGCATTGCTCCAGGAGGAGCCGGGACACCTTCTGCCGCAGCCTCATCGACGACGAGACTTCTGCCTGGCCGGAGACTAGCCGCAGAAACCAGCAGCTGAAACAGCACACTGCTCAAGACACGCGGTCTCACAAAAGAGCTTCCCTGATTCCAGGACCGTCTGCTCAACCACACCGCGTCATCGCTCACCACTACCCAATCGGGGATCAGATCTGTGCTTTAAAAGAAGGCGCGATCAGGCGCACCCGCGCCTTGCGGGCCCGCGCCGGAGGGCCGCGCAAGAGGGCCCTTTGGCACGGCCCTTAGGCAAAGGCGCTTCAAGATCACCACGTAAAAGTAACACGTCGCTGAGACCCACAACATCCTGGTATAGCCGAGCTCCCTCAGGGTTGAGCTCGCGTACAATTACGCGAAGAAATTCTTAAGTGGATTCATCAACTACATTTAAATACAGCTGAGCTCCCCTAGGGTTGAGCTCGCGTATCCTCTACCCCTCATCAGATCCTCAACCGCAGCAAGTATACTCTCTACGATCTCTATTTGACTGACCTTTACAAACTATACCTGAATTTACCATACCACTCTGCTCATTCTGTTAAGTCATATCAGGTTTTTGTGTTAATACACTAATTACTGTAGTCAGTAACTGTCTTACTTTTTATTCTGATGTCAATAGCATTTCCTTAACAAGTACTGTTGTCAGTAGCTAGCCAGCCAATTGCTATCACACATTGTATTATTATTATTATTGCCAGTAGTATTATTTACTGTTAATAGTATATCCTCGTGCAGAACTGTTGTCAGTAGTTAGCTAGCCAGTAGCCATCACACATTTCATTACTGTTGTCAGTAATATATCTCCAATCAGTACTGTTGTCAGTAGCTATCCCACAATTGTTATCAGTGGCATCTCTCCATCTGTTCTATAGCCAGCACCCCCCTCTCACCCCCTACAACTAGCTAAGTCTGATTTACTGTCGTCAGTAATTTCATCCAACCTTAATGACTGTTGATCTTATTTATAACTCCTATCTGATCTACTGTTGTCAGTAATTCATTCAACCTTAATGACTGTTGATTTCATCATTTACAGCTATTGTCTGAGATACGGACACTGCTTGATATACTGTTCTCAGTAATTTCATTCACCTATCTGATATACTGTAATTTCACTCACCGTCTGATATACTGTTGTCAGTAACCTCAGCTATTGCACTATAATTACTGTCAGTAACCATACACCTTTCACGCTGCTGACAGTAAATCTCATCCATAGTCACTATATGATTTTTTACTATTATCATATAATATAACTCATTTCAAACAAACATGGATCTCACAAAGTACCAATCATACCTTATTATCACCATACTAACCATCCATCTAACTCAAAACATCTATGCTCTCAAACCAAATCCTACAGCATACAACACTATCCCCATCATTCACAACCCATACAAAACCACACCACAACCATACTCACACACATTTAACCAGACACACCGCCCCAACACTCCCAGACACTCAAGACTAATACAAATAAATCTTGTACAAGTCAAACCTATAAACAAATCCCATGAAACAAACACCATCAGAAAATTCATCCTCATAAATGCAAGATCCATACGAAATAAAATACCATTAATTAATGACATAATCACTGATGAAAAACCTGATATCCTTCTCATCACAGAGACTTGGCTTGCACCCACAGACACAATCCTCCTGAATCAACTCAACACACATCAATATGACCTTTTCAACTGCCACCGAGAAGCAAAAAGGGGAGGCGGGGCCCTTATCATCACCAAAAAAGAGCTCAAATACTCACTAAAAAATGTGAATAACATAGACGGTATGGATATCATAAATATAGAAAACAAAAACCTTGCACTGTCCCTCATCTACAGACCCCCCTCAGCGGACCACAAAAATCTCACCCCCCATTCTAGAACTCGCATGTACAGCTACACAGAGAAAACCACTTGTTATATTAGGGGATCTGAACCTTCCATCGCTCAACCCACAACACACAATCAACTTTATGGATTCCATGAAAGAAATGGGTTACAATCAAATCATACAAACACCTACACATACAAAAGGTAACGCTCTAGACCCGGGGTCTCAAACACGCGGCCCGCGGGCCGCATGCGGCCCGCAACCGAACTTTGTGCGGCCCGCGACGGAGGAAAAAAAAAAAACACAAACCCTGTCTTCTGCTGCTGCTGCCGCCGTGGTAGCAGCACAATCAGCTGTTCGCGGTCCCTTCTCCTCAGCCCGGAAGAGCCCCGAGTCTGCTCCTTTAGCGGCGGGCTTTTCAAGATGCAAAGAGAATATTTCCCTCTCGCGCGGCTTGTCAAGCCGCGCGAGAGGAAAATACTCTCTTCGCGGCTTGAAAAGCTCACCGCTAAAGGAGCAGACTCGGGGCTCTTCCGGGCATAGGAGAAGGGACCGCGAACAGCTGATTGTGCTGCTACCACGGCGGCGGCGGCGGCGGCAGCAGCAGCAGCAGCAGACAGGGTTTTGTTTTTAGTTTATTTACTTGGCCTGATTGGGGGGGGGGTTAGGACTGGAAATGGGCAGATGGGGTTAGGACTGGAGGTGGTCTGATTGGGGGGGGCTAAGACTAAAAATGGGGTGATGGGGGGGCTAAGAATGAAAATGGGGTGATGGGAGGGTTAGGACTGGAAGTGGGCTGTTGGGGGGCTTAGGAATGGTAATGGGCTATGGGGGGGCGAGGACTGGAAATGGGCAGATGGGGTTAGGACTGGAGGTGGTCTGATTGGGGGGGGCTAAGACTGAAAATGGGGTTATGGGGGGGCTAAGAATGAAAATGGGGTGATGGGAGGGTTAGGACTGGAAGTGGGCTGTTGGGGGGCTTAGGACTGGTAATGGGCTATGGGGGGGCTAGAACTGGTAATGGACTGGGGGGGTTGCTAGGACTGGAAATGGGTTGAGTAGAAGGGGGGGCTTGAACTGCAAATAACTGATGGGGACGGGGTTTTGGAATGGAAATGTGCTGAGTGGAAGGGGGCTTGGAATGGAAATGGGCTGATGGGGAGGGGGCTTAGAAAGGAAATGGGCTGTGAGGGGAGGGAGCTAGGACTGGAAATGGGCTGATGGTGGGGCTAGAATAGGACTGGAATGGGCTGATGATGCGGGGACTAGAAGGGAGCAGATGCTGGGTGGGGCTGAAACTACAAGGGAGCTGATGTTGGGGGAGGATTAGAATGGGATAGGGCTGGGAGAGTAAAATGGAGAGGGGAAAAAATATTTTGTGTGGGAGGGAAGAAAAATCTACAATTGGCCAGGTACTGGGTGAGTAAGTGTGGATTGAGAATGGAGGGGTAAAATTTGAGTGGATGAAATAGGAATGAGGAAAGAGCAAAAGGAAAAAGATTAGTATGTTAAAGCAGATGCAGAGAGAGAAAGGAAAAAAAAACTAGAAGAGAGAAGAAAGTACAAATGGACAGCAGACCATGGAGAGTTAGCAGAAGACACCAAGAAACCAGAAGAAAGTGGCTGGCACAATTGCAACTGAAAAAAAAAATGCACAAAAGGTAGAAAAATATCTCTTTATTTTGAATTAACTGGAATATGTCAGCTCTGGGAAATGTGCATCATTAACGTCTGTGCTTTATTTAATACAAGAGGAAATTAATTTATAGTTTTATTTCTACAGTGTTGTTGTACATTCCAAGTTTGGCTTTTGGGGTTCCCAGTTTAATTATTGTCTTCCTGTTTCTAAATTTTGATTCCTTGTTTGGTGATGGTGTATGTTCTGCATGTGTAACTGAGCTGAGGTATTCTGTTTATGTAATTCCTATTTGACATTGCCACTTGTTCTCTTTCCCAGTAGGTCATGTATTGTTATTCTCTGAAATGTATTGGTTTAATATTTGCAGTGTTGCCTTTTGATAGTTAGGGTATGGTGCTTTGTGAGTCCTGGTAGTGCTGTTACGATACGGTGGGTTTGCTATGGGTTCTAAATGGGTAGTGTTTGTAGTAGTTCCTAATGTGCCTGGCGGTTGGCACTGGATTATAGTAATGTAGAAATCTTTTAGTCTTTCTTTATCCATACGCTCATTAAGAGGCATGTTTACTAAAAGTTAGTTTATGGTAACATTATGCAAATATTTATGCAAATGAGGTCCCTTATGCAAATTAGGCCTGCGTCTTGTGCGGCCCCCGGGTTACTTTACAAGTCCTCATTTGGCCCTCAAAGCAATTTGAGTTTGAGACCCCTGCTCTAGACCTTGTATTCATTCCCACTCCATTTAATAAACACCAACTACAATCCCCACCTCTTATCACAGAAGTACCATGGTCAGATCACCACCTAATAACCTTCAATTTACTCTCACTATCACACACCAACACCGAAATTACTCCAACACCTTATAAATCTCGCTTTACACACTTCAACAAAGACACCTTCCTAGAAACCGTATTACCTAACCTTATAAATAACACAACAGAAATCAACACCATAATAGAACAATGGAACTCAACAATAAAAGAAGCAGCAACTCCCACTCAAGGTCCCCAAAAACAATTCACAAAAAGAAAATCAGAAAAATGGTTCAATAGAGACCTCTCCACTATAAAAAAGCAACTAAGAAAACAAGAAAAACGGTGGAGGAAATCTAAAACAAGCGATAATAAGGCGCAATACTTGAGTCTTCTTAACAAATACAAAGACACTATTAACAGATCGAAAAGAGAATACCACACAAAAGCCATAAATATGGCACTCAATAGACCAAGAGAACTATTTGCAATTATAAAAACACTAACAAAAACCCAAACTCCAGAGCCTGAACAATCAACGATAAGCGCACAAACTCTTGCAACTCATTTTGCTAACAAAAAACAAATCATCCAGCACAATCATAACCATACCCACTGACTTAAAACCAACAAATAAATGGATAACCTTTCAAGACATTGAACAAAAACACCTCCTCAATATCATATC
This sequence comes from Ichthyophis bannanicus, assembly GCA_033557465.1. Lineage (NCBI taxonomy): Eukaryota > Metazoa > Chordata > Amphibia > Gymnophiona > Ichthyophiidae > Ichthyophis > Ichthyophis bannanicus. Next base: position 129,587,565 of record CM066031.1, read on the forward strand.
AATGATCAACACCACTACCTCCCCTCTAGATCCTTGTCCAGTGTCATGGATAAAAAACACCAAAACTGAATTAGCTATCCATATACAAAATATAGTAAACCAATCACTATCCCAGGGCATCATGCCAGATGCCCTAAAACTCACATCCTTACGCTCTATAATAAAAAATAATAAACTCAATCCTACAGACCCAAACTCCTACAGGCCCATAGCCAGCATACCGTTTATTGCCAAAGTAATAGAAAAAATCATACAGCTTCAACTGCAAGATTTTATCGACACACATGCACCACTTGACTCACATCAATTTGGCTTCCGCCCTTCACACGGAGTCGAAACTTTACTTATAACACTCATGGATGACCTCATAAAAGGCACTGACACATGCAACCAAGGTTACATCCTCATATTCATTGATATAGCCGGTGCCTTTGACAATGTCCACCACAACACACTTATTAACAGACTCCTAAGCCTAGGAATAGGAGGAACAATTCTACAATGGTTTATATCATACATCACAAACCGATCAATACGCGTTAAATTAGGTCAAGACACCTCTGAGCCATTCGTACAAGGACAAGGTATTCCACAGGGCTCGGCCCTATCGGCCCTCCTTTTCAACCTATATCTCCAACCCATCACAAATATATTCAAAAAACATAAAGTCAACCACTATATATACGCAGATGACATCATGCTCACTCAACCAATAAACACAAATAATCCCAACTACCAGAACTTACTAAACTGCATCAGTGAAGCAAATACCTGGCTACAAAATAATAACCTCAGCATCAACCTAAAAAAAACTGAAGCAATGTTCATAACAAGAAAACCAGATACTATTCTCCCTGAAACAATAACAATTAACGACACAATAATCCCAATCAAAAAGGAAGTAAAATACCTAGGCATCATAATAGACCACACACTTAGTATGATCCCTCACATAAAACAAACCGTGAAAACCATATTCTATAAACTTAAGACCATTCAACACCTACGACCAATACTAGACACACATGACTTCAGATCTGTTATCAGCACACTCATCACTCCTCACTTTGACTACTGTAATAGTCTACTTATCGGCCTCCCTCTCACAAATATCAACTTACTCCAACGAGCTCAAAACATCTGTGCCCGAGTAACAGCAAAAGCCCGCCTCACTGACCACATAACTCCCATCCTCGCCGAACTACACTGGCTTCCCATAAATAGTAGAATATCATACAAAATACTCTTAACCACATTTAAACTTATCAACAGCATATCACCCTCACATCTAACCACTTTACTACATGCTCCAAAAGAACATAGAACCCGCAGACAAAATGCAACCCACTCACTAGACATAAAAAAATCAATTCGAAAAACAAAAAAAAACACAAGCTCAAGAGCATTCTCATATGCAGCCCCCACCATATGGAATAAACTCCCACTAAGCCTCCGCAAAATAAAGGATCTCCAGACATTCCGGAAAGAACTAAAAACATATCTGTTTAAAGAACACTTTATAAACCTTAATGAACCCCCCCCATCCCCCTCACCACACCTCCATAAAAATCCTCCCTAAACACAGATCAAAAAGCCTCAAACCTCAACACACTTAGGAAAAACCAACCCTTAGAAACCACGATTAATAACTGACTAATGTAAATATTTGACTGATGCAAATAGTTACAGCATATGTATAATTATATGCTCCATGTTATTGTTCATGAAAAGTTAATTGTACATAGTTTAAAGAAAAAAAAATAAAAAATAAAAAAAAAATACGATGTCCCATGTAAAACCATGTTCATTATGTTAATTGTAAACTGTTCATTATGTTAATTGTAAACCGCCTTTGATCTTGGGAAAAAGCGGTATAGAAGAAAAGCATAAATAAATAAATAAATAAAAACAGTGTTTGGATATTCAATCTCCATGGACTCTCCTTCGCTATACTGAGTAGAGGAGTATTCACTGTCCCTATCTGACCTAGCCTTGTAAGTTAGGACTCTGGAGTCTAGTTTCCCATAGCCAGCGGTTCTCAAGGTTGCAGGAATTTTACTGAACCAATCTGGTTTCTTTTCCCTCACATAAGGAGCGTGGGTTTTAGCAGAGCCTTCAGGAGCACAACAGTCACAGTCATTGGTTAATGTTTCATACCTGGATTTAGCTGAGTTGGAATCCACAGTGTTTTCTCTTCCAGCCACTCTCCCTTGGTAGCTGAGCCTCTGCCTGCCTGCTTTGGACACAGCTGGGCTTCTAGGCAGTTGAGTAAAACTTGTCCTGGATTCTCATCTCTCTCTGGGTAAGAACTCCAAATGATCATAAAAGTGCTTTCCTCTCTGACGTGGTAAAACTGGGCAATAATCCTTTAGAGATTGTAAGCTCTTCTCAGAACCCTTCTCCCTGGTTCTTAGCTTCTGTCTCTCTGTTCTGGACTCAGGCAGATTGTGAGAACAGGGCGTGGCAGACACTCTCACCTTAGAGCTGGCTCTATCAAACTTCCCTATTGCAGCAGGGTCAGTTTGGGCCTTCTGGCTCCCAACCTTGTGAAGTCTGTTCCCACTCAGGTTCTTCTCAGTCCTCTCCTGATGCCTCTCAGCTTTCTCTTGCTCCTTTCCTCTGTGCCTCTCAGCTTTCTCTCGGCGGCTCTCAGCCTTCTCTAGGTGGCTCTCCGCCTTCTCCTCTTCTCCTGCTGTTGCTCTTGCTCTTCCTTTTCTAGAAGCATTCTGTTCTGACTTATAAAGCAAACTGCTTGTGCTGACTTCCGGGTTTCCTCCCAGGTGCAAGTCATCAGAGTTCCTAGGCTCATTAACTCCCAAATGTCTGTTCCTGCTCCCTCTACCTGTGCCTGGGGGTAACTGCACACCTAGTTCCTCAAAAGAAACAGGATTTCTTTTCAACCACTCATCTTTATTGACACACGCCTCATGACAAACTAGAAATGAGCTGCGGGAAGGGGGCTAGGACTGGAAATGTTTCCACTGCATGCTTTCACACTATAGCCCCCCTCCTGATTGTTTGATGTGCTAACTCCTTTGATTTAATGATAAAGCGGTATATTAAATCCGACTAAATAAATAAATGAGCTGATGGGGGAGTTAGAACTGGAAATGGGCTTATCGATGGGGGAGCTAGAACTGCTAATGGGCTGATTGGTGGGGTTAGGCCTGGGAATGGGCTGATTAGGGGGGCCAGGACAGAAAATGAGCTGATTGGGGTGCTAGGACTGGAAATGGACTAGGACTGGTAATGGGCTGATTGGGGGACTAGGACTGGAGTGGGCTGATAAGGGGGATAGGACCGGAAATGGGCTAATGGGGGAGGGGAGGATGGTGCTGCTGGCCATGGAAGAAAACTAGGGGCTAGGGCTACAAATGGGCTGAATCGGGAGGATGGTAGAATGGGGCTGGAAGGGAGCAGATACTGAGAAGGTCTGCCAGGGGAAGGAGAGGGCAGGAAGGGAGCTGACATGGTGGAAGGAGGGGACTGGAAAGGAGCTGACACCTGGGATGTACTGAAGTGGGAATGGAAGGAAGCTGACACTTAGGGATGGGAGTAGTAGGTGGCTGGGTAATAGGGTGGAGGTTGGAAGGGAGCTGACATGCAAATGGCACTGGAAGGGGGATGGACAGAGGGTAGGGCGACTGTAAGGGAGCTGACTGAGAGGGTGGCACTGACAGTGGACGTGAACTGATACCTGGGATCAATGTTCCCTCTAATTTTCTGTAGGCTGTGTGCACATAAAATATCAGCTGTGTGCAGCTTTTGAAGGAAGGTTAAATTTTTGTGCGCCACATAATGACACTCGGAGTTATATACTTTAAAATCTGACTACACGTCAGAATACAGTATGTACTGTCATGCAGCAGGGGCTGATGGAAGCAAAAATGCAGGAAAAGAAGCTGTTTTTCAGGAAATAAAAGATGTGCACAAGATGCAATATCCACACAGAACAGCTAGAGGGAGCAGGCGTGCACTCACAGAGGCTGAGTGGACACACCTAGCTAATCGAGAGCACCTAACAGCCCAGAAAGCTCAAACACAGGACAGCTTTATAAGCTGGAGACTGGAGAAGGCAGAGCAGGGCTTGTAGGTGTGGAGCTGGAGGTAAAGCTGAAGCTGTACGAGAGAGAAGCACCACGAGCAAGGGCCAAGCAGAAGGAAGCACATGGGAAAGAAGTGCTGAGCAAAGGAACAATCACCTTTGGAGGCAAAGCAGAGCTGAAGAAAGAAGCCAGAAGCTGGGCTTGGAAAGAGGCCTGCTCTTACCAGAGGAATCAGTTACCAAAGTGAAAGGTAACAAAAGCTTTCAGAGAGAAGACTGGCACAGGGATTGTGTTCCTGGAGAACTGCTGGAAGGAGGAAATTCTGGTCCTATATGCTGCTGGAAGCCAAGGTATGCTGACTCTGTTTCTAGGAAGAAACCCTTACCTTATAAAAAGCCTTTTAAAAGTAATGCTAGACCTGTGAGAAAGGAAAGCAAACCTACCTCTTATAAGCCAGGTGGCCAAGGCCCGAAGGTAGGCCATGCTCATTGGCAAACACTAGAGGAACTCTACAAACATCCAGAGAACAGGACTAGGGACTGGCCAGAAATTGTAGCCAGAGAAACCACTGATACAGACAGAGATAATTCTGACTCGGAGCCGATGCAAGTGGAACTTGTAGAGCCAAGTCTTTTGTCTCAGGAAGAGATGGACTGTTCTTTATGTGTTTCAAGCAGTATAGAATCACTGCTAAGCCTGTGAATAATATATGCTACCTTCAGAGTGTTATTCATTTGCTAAATGGAAGAAAAGTGTTGAAATATTTGGTTTACTCTGGAAAGCCTAACTAGGCATTGTTACAACTGTGAAGCATAACAGTTTCCCCTTTATCCTGAGTTTGTTTCATTCTTGAAGTAAAGGACTTTTTCTTTATGTTGTAACCCAGCTGAATCTTATGCATAAAGGGAAATAAATGCCTTGTTATCCCTCTACTCTGCATTCACATTTTCTTCTTAGATAGGAGCTGAAAACGGAGTTACTTACCTGTAACGGGGTTCTCCGTGGACAGCAGGATTGGTCAGCCACACCTGGTGACGTCATCCGACGGCGCCGTGATGGAAGTGCTCTCTAGCTCAGAAGCTTCTGAGCATGTGGGAGGTCCCACCTCCCTCGGCCCGCCCCTAGCCGGCCAGTAAGTAATTAGCTATGCCCGTACGGCTAGGAGAGCAGGCCGACCTCATGTAGGGGAGGTGGGTGGGAACGTGTGACTGACCAATCCTGCTGTCCACGGAGAACCCCGTTACAGGTAAGTAACTCCGTTTTCTCCTAGGACAAGCAGGATGTGTCAGCCACACCTGGTGTCTCCCAAGCTACGATTCCCGCTGAGGAGAATGAGGGAGGCATGCATATACCAACAACAGTGTTTATTAGAATCCAACAATAATACAAGTGCAACCCTCGGCAACGTGCCGGTGGTGACTATTAACATCACTAGTGCAACAGAACAACGTAATAATCATTGGTGAACTGAGAACAACATAATCAAATTCCCCCACAGAACAACAAGTGCATACGTTTGTGTGATTATGAGGTAGCATACGTAGTCCTTTAACAAGTACCATTTGTGCAGTGAGAGGTGGCAATTTGCCATAAATTCACTTCAACAATGTAACAACAGTTGTGCAAACAAGTAACGAGAGATAGCAGCTTGCAATTGCTCAACAATTCACTTCACGATTCACTTCAGCCATGTAACAATTACTTCAACAATTGTGCAAACAACTTCAAAAATGTAACAACAGGTAGCAGTTTGTAATTAACTCGGCAATCTAACCATGAGCAACAATTGCAACAATGTAACCCGCAGATGTGCGGGTACTAGACACCTTCCTTAGGCAAACATGTGGCAGCGGTTAAGACTGCCCGGCCAAAGGAGCCGTCATTCTGCACCTGTATGTCCAGGCAGTAGTGTCTTTGAAAGGTTAAATGTGAAGACCACGTGGCGGCTCTGCAGATTTCGCTCACCGGCACCTCCTGTGCACAGGCTAGCGAGGCTGCGATAGCCCGTAGCTGATGTGCACTCGCTCTGTTGGTTGGGAGTGTGCCCGCTCTTTGAAGACAGTAGGCAACGCAAGCTGCGATCCAACGGGAGAGCGTGCGTTTCGAGACAGGTCTGCCCGGTCTGTTTGGGTCAAAGGAGATGAACAGCTGGGTCCCAAGCCGAGTTGTGGAAGTCCTGTCGAGGTAGATGCGTAGGGCGCGTACACTGTCCAGAGAGTGAAGGCGCTGTTCCTCGGGCGAAGAGTGTGGGGGTGGAAAGAAGGATGGTAATTCCACCGCCTGGTTCACATGGAAAGCAGAGGAGACCTTGGGCACGAACTTAGGGTGGGTCCGTAGGGAGGCCCGGTTTTCGTAGAGTTTTGTATATGGCAGGTGGGCCACCAGGGCCTGCAGTTCACTGACCCTCCGGGCTGAGGTGATGGCGACCAGGAACAGAGTCTTCCATGCGAGAAACTTTTCGGGCGCTGTTGTCAAAGGCTCAAAGGGGTCTTGCGTGAGCTGGTGCAGGACGACATTGAGGTCCCATGAGGGTACCGGTTTCTGTACCGGCGGTTGCAGATTTCGCAGCCCTCGCATGAAACGCGTCACAATGGGGAGCGCTGAAATGGGACCTGGACTTGGGTAGTCGGGGCTTTCGTGTAGCGAGGCAATGGCTGCGAGATGCACTTTGATAGATTGCGGTTTCAAGCCCGAGCTGAAGAGAAAGGCGAGGTACTTTAAGACGGTGGGTACAGGGCAGGAGGTTGGTAGGACTCCCTGGTCCTTGCACCATATGCTGAAGCGTTTCCATTTCAAGCCGTAGGCTTTTCTGGTTGAGGGTCTCCGCGAGGCAAGCACAATCTGTTGGACCTCTGAGGGCAGGTTGGAATACTGCAATGTCAGCCTCTCAGCTTCCAGGCCGTCAAGGCTAGTGTCTTGAGGTTGGGGTGCAAGGTGCTGCCCCCGTGCTGGGTTAACAGGTCCGGTCGCAGGGGGAGGCGAACCGGGGGTTCCTGTGCGAGCTGCAGCAGGAGAGAGAACCACATCTGTCGCGGCCAGTAGGGGGCGATCAATATTACGTGCGCCTTCTCTTTGATGATGTGTTGTATTGTTGTTGTCAGGAGCGGGGTTGGAGGGAATGCGGACACTAAGTCCCACGTCCCCCAAGGGATGGCGAACGCATCCGACGCCACTCTCTGCTGCGACGGGTGCTTGGAACAGAACAGGGTGCATCTGGTATTCTTCTCTGTTGCGAAGAGGTCGACCTGGGGGGTTCCCCAGCGCCGGAAGAGATTGGCTGTCACTTCCTTGTGTAGCGTCCACTCGTGGGGTTGGAGCTGTCTGCTGAGCCTGTCCGCTAAGATGTTCTGTTCCCCGGGAAGGTAGGTCGCCTGCAGGCTGCAGTTGTTGGATAACGCGACTGCCCATGTCTCTAGAGCTTCCTTGCATAGCTTGCGTGATCCCGTGCCTCCTTGTTTGTTTATATAGAACATGGCCACTTGATTGTCCGTTTGTACCAAGATTGCCTTCCCCGCAAGATGTGTCGTGAATGTCTGAAGGGTATATTTGACGGCCCGAAGTTCGAGAACATTGATGTGTAAGGCACGTTCCGCCTTTGTCCAGGCCCCTTGCGTGTTGAGATGTAGTAAGTGGGCCCCCCATCCGGTTGCAGATGCATCCGTCGTGAGGATGAGCTGGTGAGTGAGGGGTTGCAGACACTTGCCTACTGACAGGTTCTTTGGCTCTGTCCACCAACGTAGGCTCCGGATAACATTGGTCGTTATCGGGATGCGCGTAGTGAGAGGTTGGGATAGTTGCTTCCAGTGGGTTCGCAGATGCCACTGAAGGGAGCGCATGTGGAGTCTCGCCAGCGGGAGGACTGAGGTCGTCGCCGCCATATGGCCTAGAAGGCACAGGATGTCGCGGGCTGATGTGTGATTCTCCGCTGACACTTTCTTCGCCAGTTGCACAATGGCCTTGATTCTGGCCTGGGGCAGGAACGCCTTGCAGGCTTTGGTGTCGATTATCGCCCCGATGAACTCCGTCCGCTGTACGGGTTCGGGTCGTGATTTTTCCTCGTTGAGCAGGAATCCCAGCCTGGCTAGTAGGTGTGCCGTTTGGTGGACTGCTCGGCGGAGTTCGTGTGCAGAGTTCGCCGACAGGAGCCAGTCGTCCAGGTAAGGAAAGATGGCGACGCCTTGCTTGCGGAGGTGTGCAGCGGCGACCGCTACGCATTTTGTGAAGACTCTGGGTGCTGGAGAAAGGCCAAAGGGCAGCACTTGATACTGGTAGTGACATCCCGCAGCTATGAATCTGAGGTATTTTCTGTGGGAGACATGTACTGGAATGTGGGAGTAGGCATCCTGTAAGTCCAGTGTAGCCATCCAGCTGCCCGCTCTGATGAGGGGGAGAATGGAGTTGAGCGAGTACATCCGGAACTTCTCCTTCGTGATGAAGTGATTCAGCTTTCGGAGGTCCAGGATGGGCGGAGGCCCTTTAGCTTCTTGGGAATAAGGAAATAGCGGGAGTAGAATCCAGTGTTGACTTGGTCCGAGGGCACTCTCTCTATTGTGCGTGCCCGGAGAAGCTGTTGAAGGAGCTCCGAGAGTGGATGTTCCTGATGTGGTGGGGGCTGGCTGGTGGGTTGCTTCCGCTGCCGCGGAAGGGAGGAGAGATGCAAACGGTAGCCTGTCTGTATTATTTGAGTGACCCACTTGTCCGTAGTGATCTCCTGCCATGCCGGGAGGAAGTAAGACAGCCGGCCCCCAACCGGGTGGTCTGCTTGTCCCGTAGGGAGGCCCAGGCAGGGCGGGTAGTCAGAAGGACGAAGAGTCTTTCCCTGACTGGGAGGTGTTGTTCTGCTTTTGCTTGCGTTGTCGTGGCTGCTGTCTCTGAAAGGACGGCTTGTGATAGGACTGCTTGAATCTGGGCTACTGCCAATGACGATTGGAGGCATAATATTGTTTGGATGAGGAAAAGGGTTTCTTGGAGTAGCTCCCTTTCCTGGACCAGGAGGGTCGTTCAATCCCGTCCGCAGCTAGGGTCTTCAAAGTGGTGCAGTCCTCTTTCAGGTCCTTCACTGTGTCCGTGACCTTGTCTCCAAAGAGGGAGTCGCCCGAACAGGGTGTATCGGCGATCCGATCATGGGTGTTATCAGCGAGTCCCAATGCACGAAGCCATGCCCATCTACGAGCCGATATGGCTGTGCCCGCTGTCCTTACAGCTGTGTCAAAGGAGTCGAAGGCTGTACTCATCAGGTGTTTGCTGCACTCCGAAAGCTCCTGGATGGAGGTGGCGGCGGATGTACGTGAGTCTTTAGGGAGATCCTGCAAATGGCCCTTGAGGTCCGCAAGGATGGCATCCTGGAATAAGACATGCTGGAATTGATGCGCTGCTATTTTGGCGTTCAGCATTGCGCCTTGGAACACTCTCTTCCCCATGTCGTCCAGACGCTTGGGGTCCCGGCCCGGTGGGTGGGCGGCTTGGACCCGGGTGGATTTGACTCGCTTGAGTGCTGAAGCCACCACTATGGACTGGTGTGGTAGTTGTGGTTTGTCAAACCCTGGAGTCTTGTGGATAATGTATTTACTGTCCAGGCGTCTGGAGCAAGGCTGGCCGGATGCAGGTGACTGCCAGAGTGTCAACTGCTTTTCCTTCAACTTGCGGTGAAGGGGAAGGGCCATGGCTGGTTTAGGACCACTGAGGTATTTCATGACCTCAGGTTCCTGCTCCTCAGGTGTGTCGTGTGTGGTAAGCCCGAGTTTGGAAACCACCTTCCTGAGAAATTTTGGGTAGGTGAGGTCCTCAGGCACTGGTACAGACAGGGAGTCCGTCTCATCCGTCTGGGGTTTTGAAGTGTTAGCGTCGGGTTCCAAATCTTCCCCTTCGCTTCCCTCTGAGTGCAGCAGCACTGGGGAAGGGGGCTGCCTGGACGATGCAGGGGAGGGGGATCGAGCTCTGGAGGGCGAGCGACTGGTGTCTCGTGGAGAGAGGGAGTGCTCCGAGCCCGGTCGTGCCCCAGGGGAAGCCGGTGCATGATCCCGAGGGAAATCATGCGTACCATCCTGGACCATTTGTTGGGGGGCAGTCTGTTCCACGAGGCGAGTGAGCAGATGTAGGATCGCAGAGGAGGTGGAGTCCGAAGACCGACTGCTCCTGTGACCCCTGCTGTCCTTTGAGCGTGACCTCCTGCTCCTCTTTCGCCTATGGGGGGAGCCACTGCAGGAGTCCCTAGACCCCGAAGGAGCCCGATGCCGGAGTTTTGCTGTCCTATTCCTGCTTTCCCGGTTGCCGTTGCCTGTGCCGCGTTCGCGGCTGCTCTGGTGCTGATGGCAGGAGTCTGCGGTGCGGTGCCTGCTTCTCCCGCGCGGGAGGGGGGCATCCGCGTCGTTCCCGCACCGATCGCTGGCTTCTGCCCCGCTCCGAGGCTCCTCTGCCGTTGATGGCACGGTTGAGGGACGCGGGGAAGGGGTCCGGCCGCGCTGAAGTTCGGCGGGTCGAGACCTGCTTGCCGCGCTGGACTGGAGCTCCTCTGCAGCAGTCTTGGAGGTGCTCGGCCTGGGGGACGGCTGCCGGCGCTGAATCGGAGCGGAGCCGTGGTGGCCAATCCCGGTGGAGGGGGCGTGTCTGGAGGCGGAGCTAAGCGGTTCGAGGAGGACGGTGCCATCTTGGGAGGCGTCCTGGAGACCGCATGGCCTTGTAGAGCAGCGCTCAGCAGGAGGGCTCACCCGGAGGGAAGAGGCCTCACTGGAAGCACACCGGTGGTCGGGGGAGACAGCGCTCGAACCCCGATGAGATGAAGGCTTTCCGGGCTCGGAGGCCGTGCTGGAACTGCGTTGGGAAGGGGCCTTTCCTGGTTCGGAGGCCGCACCTGAACTCTGGTGAGCGGAGGCCTTTCCTGGATCGTCCCTCTGCCGCTTGTCAGTCCGGGAGCTGGCTGCCGGCACGGAGGGGGAAGCAGCTTTGGCCCGTTCCTTACTCTTGTCCCGGGTGGTGCTGGAAGACGCCGTGGAGGAGATCAGATCTTGCAGGTCATGCCCCCGGTGTTTCCTTGCCCTGGGAGACATCCGTGCACAGCTGGCACAATCTTCAACCCGGTGAGAGGATCCTAGACACCCGATGCAGAGTAGGTGAGTGTCTGATAAGTTCATCTTCTTATTGCAGCTGGAACACTTCTTGAAGCCTGGTTTAGGCATTAAAACTGAGGTAGTTCTTTAATTTGGTATGGAGAGCTAGAAATTCCGTCTTAAGGCAGGGCGGAAGAAAAGAACTGGCCGGCTAGGGGCGGGCCGAGGGAGGTGGGACCTCCCACATGCTCAGAAGCTTCTGAGCTAGAGAGCACTTCCGTCACGGCGCCGTCGGATGTCGTCACCAGGTGTGGCTGACACATCCTGCTTGTCCTAGGAGAACTGCTAAGACCAAGCTGCACCTGGCTCTTAAAAGACCCTCCTCTCATAATAAATTAGTTTTGTGTCCCACCTACCCTTACAACCACTGGCCACCAGGGGGGTGCACCACAGTACACCACATTGATTTTAAACAAATTAAATGAAAATAGACGATTACTAAATGAAGCGGGAAATTTCTAGTAATTACAATCATAACTTTTAAATTTTAAGATGTCTGTGTTGTTCTCTATCAGAATCAGAGCCATAATTTTTGTGCGCTCTGTTGTAAAGTATGTGCGCTCGCTTGGCGAGGTGTGTGCGCACGCACACGCACACAGCTTAGAGGGAACAGTGCCTGGGATGGTATTTGGACTAGAAGGGGCTGGACAGGGGGGAAGGAGGGGGACTGGAAGGGAATGGACACCAGTGGCAGTCATGGGAATGCAAGGCGGTTGACATTGGAAGGTACTGGAAGGGGAGGACTGGAAAGGGGGTTGATACTGGGGAGGGTTACTGGAACTGGAAATGGGCTGATGGACGGAAGTGAAGAAAACAAAAGAAGAGATAAGAAATGGCAGATGGACCATAGACCACAGAAAGAGAGCTAAGAGAAGACAGAAAAGCAGAAGCCTCAGATCGGGACCAGCATGATCAGAGAATAAAATGGTCAGACAACAAAGGTAGAAAACTAAATGTATTCAATTTTAGTGATTGGACTTTGTGTTATCGTTATATTTTACACTGTATTGGAGAACTGCATCTCTTATTTATCTGATGTTGCACTGCATGTGGACTCTGGCTTCTTGAGGTTTCAGTTTAAATTTTGTCTACATATGTTTATTTTTACTCTAGATTGTGGTTACTTCTTCTGTACTTGGTGAGAGTCTGTGTTCTGAGTGTGTGACTGAGGTCAGGTGTTCTGCTAACATGGAGTTTGTTCATAAAGATCTATACTGTACTGTAGTAATTTGACTTGTTCAGCTTTTCAAATAGGTGTATGGATGTTCCAGGGTTCACTGTAGTATTTACAGTGACACTTTTTTTGGATGGGCTTCTTATGTGAGTTTTGGAAGTTTGTGCTGATATGATATGGTAGGTTTGCTCTTTGTTGTAGGGTTTTGTATTAGTTCACAATATGCCTGGTACTGGAGAATAGTGGTTGTTTGTTGTTGTTAGTGAGATTATCAGAATCAGATTTTTTTTTTTAAATATTGAGTTCTGTGGGTGAATGTCCTGGTTCTGCTCTGCACCTACTGTGGATGCAAAATATATGTTGAAAAAGAAAAAGCAAGAACCATAAAACAGTTTATAACAAAATAAAAATGAGTTATAATTTAGTTTTATAAACTGTGCTGTTGGTTCTTGCTCTCTTTTAGTTCCTTGGTGTGTAATGTCACACTCCCCCTGCTGGCTAGGCCAATAGGCAGAAGGGTGGCCTCATTTGTCCTTAAGTAAAGAGTCACTAGATTTTTCCCTCACCAGGGAATTCTGGGAGTTGTAGTTCCTCACAGTTACTTGCAGACAAAGTAGTTGTGACCACTCAGTTTGTTTAAGGCAACAGAAAATTCATTTTTGTTTTGGGTTCCCCTTTCGCATCAAATTCAAAACCCAAGGCAGTAAAGGATTATTCTCCAAAAGAAAAACTCAACAGGAACATAAAGCGTCTGGAACATCAGAACTTGGTAAAACCCTTCTTACACACAGTAGCTGTTCACAGCCCTTCTTCAGCAGTAACAAATCACAGCTACTTTCCTCATTTTAAATCAGGTACAGTTCTTTTCTCTTTATCCAAAAACTGTTCAGTTAACACTCAGGATTCCAAGAAAACGGGGTTACTTACCTGTCACAGGAGTTCTCCGTGGACAGCAGGATAAGTCAGCCACACCTGGTGACGTCCTTCGGGCAGCGCCGATATGGAAGTGCTCTCCAGAGCTCAGAAAGGTAAACCTTTCTGAGCATGCCCAGGTAGCCCACCTTACCGCTCTACCCCCTAGCCCAGCCAGTGAGTTCCAAGCTAGTTGCCTCAGCTAGGGAGCGGTCCGGCGTGGCCTCCTCCAGGGGAGGTGGGTGGGATTGTGTGGCTGACTTATCCTGCTGTCCACGGAGAACTCCTGTTACAGGTAAGTAACCCCATTTTCTCCATGGACTAGCAGGATTGCGTCAGCCACACCTGGTGTCTCCCTAGCTGCAGAGCAGGCTGCGGGGAGGAGGCCAGAGTACCGATATATCCAGAGACCTGGGACACAGTTGTAGAACAACAGATTGCTGGTTTATTATCATCAAACCGGTGAACCTTGCAATTGTGACAGTGCAAAAGCGCAAACAGTACAGACAGTGCAATAATGCAAAACAATGCAGACAGTGCAATTAGAGCAAACAGTGCAGATAGTGCAAACAGTGTAAACAGTGCAAACAGAGCAAACAGTGCAACAGTAACATAATGCAGAAGCATGGCAGTCTAGGTACAAGCGTTGGCTAAGTCCTGGGTACTCAGCGCTCCGCTGGGTCCGTAGCAGTAGAGAGGACAGCTATGCCGAGGGCGCAGTTCCCCTGAGGCCCGAGGTCAAGGCAGTAGTGTCTTTGGAAGGTTTGCAGGGAGGACCAAGTGGCCGCTCTGCAGACCTCAATCACTGGGACATCGCGGAGGTTAGCGATTGAGGTTGCAAGCGCTCTGAGCTGGTGAGGGCCCACTCTCGGTTGGTCCCCGGTGCGTGATGGGTCGAGGCAACAGGAGATGCATGCCGTAACCCAGTGTGAAAGGGTCCTCTTATTGACGGGTTGGCCGGGTCTGTTCGGATCGAAAGACACGAACAACTGTTCGCTTTTCCTGATGGTTTTTGTCCTCTGTAGATAGGTCCAGAGGGCCCGGAGACAGTCATGGGTGTGCAGGCGTCGCTCCTCATCCGAGGAATGAGGTGCCGGAAATAATGAAGGAAGTTCAATGGACTGGTTGACATGAAAGGCTGAGGACACCTTTGGCACAAACTTCGGATTGATACGCAGGGATGCGTGGTTCTGGTGCAGCTGCGTATAGGGAGGGTGTGCTACGAGAGCGTGTAGCTCGCTGATCCTCCTTGCCGAAGTGATGGCCACGAGAAATAGGGTTTTCCAGGAAACAAATTTCATGTCTGCTGATAGGAGCGGCTCGAAGGGCGCCTGTGTCAAGCGCTGTAGGACAGTGTTGAGATCCCAAGGCGGCACCGGACGCCTGATCGGGGGTTTCAGATTTGACAGGCCTTTCATGAAGCGTGCAGTGAGGGGCAAGGCCCCAATAGAATTGGCCCCCGCAGGGGGCGCATGGAAGGCCGCTATTGCGGAAAGGTGGACTCGGATGGATTGTGTTTGAAGTCCGAGGCTAGACAGTGAATTGAGGTACTGCAATACGCTGGGAAGTGGGCATGTGGTGGGCTCGAGGCCTTGTGCTGCACACCATATGCTGAATCTCTTCCATTTGAGACCATAGGATTTTCTGGTGGAAGGCCTCCTGGCTGCAAGCACCACGTCCTGCACCTCAACAGGTAGTTGGAGGTTGGCTAGGCCCTGCCGCTCAAACTCCATGCAGTGAGAGATAGGGTTTTGAGGTTGGGGTGTCGTGTTCTGCCGCCATTCTGGGAAATTAGGTCCAGCCTGAGGGGCAGGCGCCTCGGGGCTCCTTGAGCTAGGCGCAGTAGCAGGGCAAACCACATCTGGCGCGGCCAGTGGGGAGCAATCAAGATGGCGTGGGCTCTGTCTTGGACAATCCTTTGTAGTGTCGCCGGGATGAGGGGGGTTGGTGGAAAGGCGTACACCAGAGACCACTCCCCCCAGAATACGTTGAATGCATCCGCTGCCAGCCTCCTGGCTGACGGGTGCCTGGCGCAGAATAGACGGCATTTGGCTTTCTGTTCTGTGGCAATAGGTCGATGCTCGGCAACCCCCAGTGCCGGAAGAGACTTTCGGAGACCTCTGGGAGAAGACTCCACTCGTGCGGCTGCAGTTGTCTGCTCAGCTTGTCTGCCAAGATGTTCAGGTCCCCTGGGAGATAGGAGGCCCGGAGGAGGCATCCGTTCCTTAGGGCCAGGGTCCATATCTGCAGCGCTTCCCTGCAGAGGGCGCACGAGGCGGTGCCCCCTTGCTTGTTGATGTAAAACATGGCCACCTGATTGTCCGTCTGGATGAGGATGGTTTTTCCGGCCAACTGCGGGAGGAACGCCTTCATGGCGTATCTGATGGCCCTTAACTCGAGGAGGTTGATGTGTAAGGTCCTCTCCTGCTGGGACCACTCCGCTTGGGTGTTGAACAGTCGGGTATGAGCACCCCAGCCCGTGTTTGATGCGTCCGTAGTGAGGGTCACTTGATGTTCATGGGGATGGAAATCCTTGCCCACTGAAAGGTTCATTGGTACCGTCCACCACCGGAGCTGGGTACTGATTTGGGGAGTCATTGGGATACTGATGGAGAGGGGTTGATGGTGTTGGTTCCAGTGGGTGCGCAGGTGCCACTGTAACGGGCGCATCTTCAACCTCGCTCTAGGGAGGACTGATGTCGTGGCTGACATGTGCCCCAAAAGGCGCAGTATGGACCTCGCTGAGGCACTCATCGACTCGCTCGCTTTGGATGCCAGGGCTGTGATGGCGGCCAGTCTGCACTCGGGAAGGTAGGCTTTCGAGACTTTGGTGTCGATCACAGCTCCAATGAACTCTAGCCTTTGGGAAGGCGTGAGATGTGACTTGTTGACATTGATGACAAAGCCCAAGGACGATAGTAGCTTCGTGGTAGTCTGCAAGGCCGTCTGTAGCTCTGAGGCAGAGGGGGCTGTTAGGAGCCAGTCGTCAAGGTATGGGAAAACGGAAATGTTCCTCTTTCGGAGGTGCGCTGCTGCAACGGCCACACACTTCGTGAAAACTCGTGGTGCAGGGCGGCGACGGCGGTGTGACTCCATTGACCGGAGGCTGCTCTGCTGTAGTCTGCTGTAGTTGGCGGTTGGTTTCTGGAGCCGGGATGGGCAGAAGGAAACGTAAGCAGGTTAGCTTACCTTTGGAGCAAGCCTGTTCCAGCAATGCTGCTCAATGGACTTTGCAGATGTGTGGTTTCCGTGTTCGATGGAGCAAGCAGCGTCTTCGGCAGGTCCTGAGGGCTCTCAGGACCTGGGCACATCCGGGATTTTTCTCTCCCCGGAGCAGCGGGCCCCCCCGCCATGTCCCGGAAGCGTTACCTTCGGCGGTAGTGAGGCGCTGGCCGGCGTGACGACCAGCACGCCAAGGCAGGCAGCCACGGAGGGTTCCTCTGCCGGCGGCAGCGTTCCGTGTGGACCCCCTGGAGTGATTGTTGGTTCGGGGAGGAGTGCATCTGCCACGCTCCTGGAGTTGGTGTCCCCAATTGGCCAGACTGGCGGCGGGGGTTTGGAGAGGCCTGCAGTTGTGACTCTAGAAGTGCTGTGGGATGCTATAGCAGCAATGAACTCTTCTCTTCGAACTATTACTATTTCATTGTCTGCAGATGTTGTGAGTTTAAAGACAGAGTTTCAAGGGGTTGCTCAAGCCCAAAAGGAACAGGAAGGTAGTTTGGCACAGCTCCGTTTTGATCTGGAGAAACTTCAGGAGCAGAACCTGGCCCACATGAAGAACTTCAGCGTTCAGACCAGGAGGATGGAGTACCTAGAGAACCAGTCCCGGAAGAACAACTTGAGACTGGTGAATTTTCCTAGGTCTCCTGTGATTTCCCCCTTGGAAATGGTGCGAAAGTATTTCCAGGAGGTTTTGAAAATCTCCAGGGAAGACCTTCCCCCGTTGACCAGAGCTCAGTATCTGTCTGTGGGTAGGGGTGCTCAGGAAGCTAATGTTATCTCTATTGGGGTTAAGGGGGACCTTACTGGTTTTCTGGAAAGCTCATTAGAGGTTATTACTGCGCGCACTACACTTCTTATTACTTTGGCACTTGAGACCGATAAAGCATTGATTCTTAGATTGTATTTTCGGAATTTCAGTGAGCAATTTTTGGGTTCGTCTGTATGTATTTTTCCTGATCTGGCTAGGGGTACCCAGCTGAGGCGAAAAGAATTCTTAAGGTATAAGCCTAGGGTTCTTTCTCTTGGAGGGACCTTTTTGTTAAAATTTCCTTCTCGTTGTTGTGTATCATATCAAGAACATATGTATATGTTTTTTGAACCCAATCAACTCCTGGATTTTCTGAATGCTAGAGAGGACCTTGTTGTTGTTGTATCCTCCCATACGGCTGACGTTTAAGTCTTGCACTGCCTGATAGATATTTCTTTTCTTTACTTTCTGAAATGTCCTGATGCCTCTTATTTTGTGGGCTGAATTAGGCATAGTAATGTCATAGTGGAGGGGTTTTCCTGTATTACTGCTTTTGGTTTTATTGTTACTATTGTTACTTTGCCGGTTTTCTTTCATTCCTTGTTGAATGTATAATTATAAATTCAATAAAGAGAAAATAAAAAAAAAAACTCGTGGTGCAGGAGACGGACCGAAGGGGAGGACTCTGTATTGGTAGTGCTGTCCTAGTACATGGAAGCGGAGGTACTTCCTGTGCGATTTGTGGATGCGGATGTGAGTGTATGCATCCTGCAGGTCCAGGGACACCATCCAATTGCCAGTCTGGATCAGGGGGAGGATGGTGTTTAGGGAATACATCCTGAACTTCTCCTTGTTGGATGAACATGTTGAGTCGTCGGAGGTCCAGGATGGGGCGGAAGCCGCCTGTCTTTTTGGGGATGAGGAAATACCTGGAGTAAAAACCAGAGTTCCTTTTGGCTGGGGGTACCTCCTCTATGGCTCGAGAGTCCAGCAGGTGTAGCAGTTCTGCGGCCATGGCAAGGCAGAGGTGTGGTGGAGTGTCGCTGGCGGGGCGGCTGGTCTGGTGAGGTGGAGCCACGAAGCGTATACGGTAGCCGTCCTGGATGATCTGTAAGACCCAGGAGTCCGAGGAGATACTTCGCCACTCTTGAAGAAAGTATGTCAGGCGACCCCCAATCCTGTGGGTTGCCTGTGATCTGGCATCAAAAGGAGGGCCCGCTTTTGTTGGAGGGCGCGTTGCTGTTCTTCTTTTGCTTCCGGTCCCTCTGGGTGTTGCGCTGCTGTGAGCGGCCGTGATAAGTGTTGTTCTTATACGTGCTGCTCTGCCATTTCTGACTGGAGGAGTACCTCTTGTTGGAAGGGTAGTATGGTTTCCTCTGGAAGCTACTTTTCTGAGTGCCGCTGGGGCACTCGAAACCATCCTCCGCCAAGGTCTGTAATGTGGTGCAATGTTCTTTCATATCGTTCACTGTATCCTTGACCTTGTCCCCAAAGAGCGACTCGCCCGAGCAGGGTGCATCAGCGATCCTGTCGTGGGTGTCGTCGCGCAGGCCGGAGGCCCTCAGCCATGCCCATCGTCTTGCTGAAATGGCTGTGCCAGCAGTCCTCAGCGCTGTGTCGAAAGAGTCGAAGGTAGTGCTGGTAAGGTGTTTGCTGCACTCAGACATATCCGTCAGTGCACTGGATACCAAGGTTTGAGATTCCCTCGGGAGGGATGCTAAGGCAGCCTTGAGGTTCGCCATGCATGCGTCCTGGAAGAGGACCTGTTGAAACTGATGTGCCGCTATTTTGGCATTAAGCATAGCTCCTTGGAAAACTTTCTTTCCGATGTCGTCAAGGAGCTTGTGGTCCCGACTGGGCGGGCTGTTGGCATGTGTGCATGAGGATTTAATGCGCTTGAGAGCTGAAGACACCACAATGGATTGATGAGGCAATTGTGCCGAGGAAAATCCCGGTACAGGCTGCACTTGGTACTTAGTCTCGAGCCTCCTGGGAAAGGGACGTCCGGACGCAGGGGTCTGCCATAGCCTTAGATGGTTGTCCTGAAGTGTCTGGTGAATAGGCAGCAGAAAGGCGGTTTTGGGGGTTGCGAGGTATTTCAAAACCTCCGGTACTGGTTCCTTTCTATCATCCTGGCCCCTTAGGGTTAGGGTGGAGGCAAGCTTGTCCAGGAACTTCGGATACGTGAGATCCTCCGGAAGTGATCCAGGGTGGAGAGTTCGTGGCTCGCAGATCCCACAATGGCTGCCTCGAGATCGTGTTCCTCCTCAATGTTGGCCGGGAACAGGTTATTGGGGGGCCCGTTGCCTGGAGTTGAAGGCCAGATATCCCTGATGTGTGGGTCTGCTGGAATGTCCGCTGTCTGAGATAGCACGGGCGGGAGGGCTGCTGTGGATGTGGATTGCTTAACCAGTTGGGATAGCAGGCTCAGAATGGCTGCGGAACTGGACCCGTATCTACTCCGGTGTCTCTGTCGGGGCTGGAGGAGCTAGAGGAGCTCACGTGTCTGCTCCTGCCCTTTCCTCGGCATCGTAAGCGGTGGCTGCACTTTGATCCTCGGCGCTGGCGGCTGGAAGAGCTGCTGCTGCTGGAACTGTGACAATTTTTCCTTTTGTTCCTGCTGCGCTTTGATCGCTGCCTCCGATGGTCCGAAGAACTGCTGCTCGTGGAGCTGTCATCACGGGTCCGGTCTCGCCCCCCGCGAGTGGATCCATGAGAGAGGCAGCTGCTGTGGCCGTCGACATGGCGCGCGGGGGATCCGGCGCCGAACAGGTAGACGGCGCCGATCTGGCTCGCTGATGCTGCCTCAGAGCGAGAGGGAGGTCCATGGGTGGGGCTGAAGGACCGGCGCCAACGGTGATCCCGCCCCCCCCCGCGCCTCAGAAGGCTGTGTAGAGGGCGTGTTCCTGGAGTGGGCGGGGCTGGAGGACTGAAGCCCCGACGTGGAGGACCGAAGCCATCCGCCATCTTTGTGAACCACATGGCTTCCTGAGGTTTTTTCCGCGTTGTGTAAAAATTCCCTTGAAGAGAGCAATGAAGCGGGGGACAGACAAGGAGGCGGAAGTCCTGCTGGTAAGGCCTCAGCACCGCGGCAGTGGACGGAGGCCGCAACGGGCACGTCCAGAGCCGGGACAAGTTGCGGGGAGATCACTGGAACTGGCGTTGGAGCCTGAGGGGGCACAGGAGCCGTGGCTGTAGCCGGAGCATGCAGAGAAGGATTAGCAGAGGTACTTGCATTTCCCAAAAGGTAGTCCTTGAGATTGTGGCTTCTGAGTTTAAGAGCTCTAGGGGACATTCTCCCACAGTGCTCACAGTCCTTCACGCTGTGCTCGGAGCCCAGGCAACGCAGGCAGACATCGTGTGAGTCGGTGATACTCATCTTCTTTTTGCATTGATGACACTTTTTAAATCCAGGTTTTGTCATGTCTGAATAGTAGGATTTTCATAATGTGATAGATGGAGAGCAGGGTCCTTCTTGCTGGCAAGGCGGAAGGAAGAATACTGGCTGGGCTAGGGGGCGGAGA
Source organism: Ichthyophis bannanicus (assembly GCA_033557465.1). Taxonomy (NCBI): domain Eukaryota; kingdom Metazoa; phylum Chordata; class Amphibia; order Gymnophiona; family Ichthyophiidae; genus Ichthyophis; species Ichthyophis bannanicus. Next base: position 129,608,297 of record CM066031.1, read on the forward strand.
GGTAAGGTGGGCTACCTGGGCATGGAGAGCACGTCCGTATCGACGCTGCCCGAAGGACGTCACCAGGTGTGGCTGATGCAATCCTGCTAGTCCATGGAGAATGTTCTTTACTTCAAATGAAAGCTTTTTATTTCTCTTCTAGCTAAGAGAAACAGGCTATGCAAAGACTTCCCTTCACAGTCTTTCTTCTAGCACATGTGAAAACTTCCCTTCTTACAATAAGAACAATCCATTGGTGTTACATCACACTCAATTTCTGGCACACACAAATCTACTTGCATATCTTCCTGTATTGCAAGTTGTCTATCCCTCTCTGGACTTTCAATAGCAGATTCAAGCTTACTGTTTGGAAGAAGCTTCTGGAGTTCCCTTACAAGTTGCTCTCCTGGAGAAGAATTAGCTATGCTTTGAGAATAAGCTCCTCTATCCTGAAACAGTTGCCTTAGCTTTTCAATTAGGTTCAGGTCTGTCTCACTGCCCTTGGCTGGGTTCTGGTTATCAGCATTTGTAATAGCTTTCACCCACCTTCTGGCAGCTCGGGTTCCTGGAGCACTCTGCTCTGCACTCTTTCTCAGTTCATTAGCAATGTCCTCAGCTAAGCTCCTGCTGGACTCTGAAGAAGACACACCTTTTACAAAAGGATTGCTTCCTTTCTCCTACGACAAGTAGGATGAGTCAGCCACACTTGGTGATGTCATCCGACGGCGCCGAGACAGAAGTATTCTCCATAGCTCAGAAAGGCTTTGCCCTTCTGAGCATGAGCCAACTGGCCCAACCCCCCCGGCTCGCCCTAGCTAGCCAGTTTCAGTTCTTCCGCCTTGCCAGCAAGACGGACCTTTCTACTCTCCAACTGAAATGACCAAAAGAAAAAAATTCTACCTCTTCCTTACCTACTTGTTAAAAATTTTCTAATGTTGTTTTCCATCCTTCCTTTGTTTCAGACCTGGAAGCCCTGCCTGCTCACATCTCAGCTACTCCTGCAGCCGTAGCCTCTGCCGCTCGGGATGCACCTTAAAGGCCTCCATCCCCAGCAGCAAGCCCAGCTCCCAATAGCGTCGACCCACCTTGGATCTGCAGACGCTTGGACTCACCTCTTAGTCTGGACTTGCATGCAGCCGCTGCCAATGCTGTCTCTGATACAAAAGAAAACTCCTGCTTCAGGATGAGCAACAATACAAGAGCAAAGCAGAGGTTCCCAAAAGAAAGGGAGCTGGGAAAAGAAGCTACACGCTCCCAGGCAGCAGTAGCCCGTGGCAGCCCAGGACGTGCCTAATAAGGTCTCCGTCCCCGGCCAGCCTTCTGCCTCTATCTTCTCCATGGCAGATGCTAGGATCCCAGCGAAATGGGCTTGGAGAAGGAGAAGGATTCTCCGCCTCCATCCCCAGCTGCAAGCCTCCGGTGGACAGCCCTACTCCCTGTGACATCGGCTCTCTCTCCTTGCACCTCTCCGAGTCTGCTCTTTGGCGCATCAGAGTCTTCAAAGTGCCTCTAGTCCTGCTTGTCCTGGCGGTTCTGAGGTGCCTTCCAGCATCCCCGATTTGGCCGGCCACGAGGCTCTCATGGCGGCGGCCATTTTTGTCAGATTGCATCACAGGCCCGGCTCCTCCCCCTGAGGCGCCATTGGTCGGCGCCGATCCTATCATCTTGGGAGGAGGAGCCGTGCGCAGAGGGCACTTCCATCGCCTATGGCCCTGTTCGGCGCAGTGGCGTTAGCGAGGTCAGCGCATACGCGTCGACAAGGACAGCACCGACACTCCGGGCTCTGGCAACGTAAATGGCAGCAGCAGCAGCAGCAGCCTGCTGCTTTAACCTACAGATCGCCACCAAGCATCTCGGCTCGACGGGCCTAGCAAATCTTCAAAGCGTTACCTACTTCTCCAGCGCCGATGGGGAGCGCCTCAGATTCCTCGATGAACTGCTGCACGGCGCCGTTAAGCGCTGCCTTGGCACCGAGATACCTTCCCGGAGGGCGCAGAACAGTCAGAGCCATGTTTTCCGAAAGTGACATCAGCAGCAAGTTGAACGACATCACCACATTGAACTCCACCCCCTGGTGGTGCTACTGGCTGGTGCCATGAACAACAGGAGCAGCACCGGCGGCACGGAGGTACATCGAGGAGCTCTGCCCCTCGTTCCCCAGCGAGGGTGTAAAGTGGCCCGAATGCAGTTTCTGCGCTTCTCCAGGAGTGGAGTCACATCAAGACCATGTAGGCTCCGCTACTCTGCAGCGTACCCTCTCTCACGGTTGCTACCCTCAGTTTCTGCTCCGGGATGCTAAAGTGGGCTTCTGAGGGGCCGGAGAGCTGGTGGTTGTCTGCACCGCCCTGCTCCAAGGAAAATAAGGGCACACCTGACCCTGCTGGTGCGCTGAATCACGAGGGTACTTCAAAAATCCACTTCCTTAACCCCACCTGAGAGGGGATCCAAGAAGGGACTCTGTCACTTGTTATTCTGCAAGGCATATCCTTATTCTTTGAAGCCTGAAGTTGGCTGCTGGGCTTGTGCTGCGATGGACTTGTGCTCAGGAAGCTCCTTGCCATGCTGCTTTCTGTTGCCCTCCTCCTCATCAGTCCCATTAAAGCATCTGGCCGTGTCCAGGCCCTGGCTTTTTGGTCTAGGGGAATATTTCTCGCTTCGGCTGCGAGAGGTCCAGGGTTCAACTCCCAGACGAGCCCCTGCACGCCCCCTCTACCCCGAATTATCGGGTCTCTTACCTGAACCCGCGCCAGGAGGAAATAAGGTTCTCCCTTAAATTGCTGGCACTGCAGGTTACTAACCCAACAACAGCAAACTATAGCCCTGCATGAGGAGATGGCCATGTGCCCTCAGTGGCACCCGGAGCTTCAGATCAACACCTGGCACCCGCCACCTGCAGAATCTCTTGGGCGCAAGGGAAGCCCAAGGTGGAGTCCGGGGAGTCCTTGGTCCAGTCTTCAACCCTAGGAGCCTTAAGAAGTCTCTTTAGCCCTTAAATTTCCCACCAATGCTCCACCAGACCCTGCTCCTTCGAACATGCCCACTGTGATGGTGAGCCCGGCCTCAAGCCTCGCTCTACCAGCTTGCCCCTCGATACTGGGAATAGGTTTCCTAGACAATGTGCAGGGATTCAGAGGCCCTCCCCTGCATCGCGCTCCCGATTCTTACTGTAGCATTCCATCGCTGCTGCACCCAGAAGACTTGGCATCGCAACGGTGAGTGCTGGAGGGCAAGGTTACCCCTGCTCTCTCTTATCTATGCCCCAAATTTTCTGTCTTGATTTTGTGACATATCCCAAAATTACAATCGAACCGCTTCTGATCGCTGGAAGTAGCGGTATATAAGTGTTTGCTAAATAAAATAAATAAATACTTAAGGTGGCCACTGTCCTGTGCTGGTACGGTTTGGTTGGAGCTCAAACCAACACAGCCCAGGGCACACAATGTTCTGCTCTGAATGGAGCAATACATCCCAACCTTACAAGGTAGCCGCCTAGTATGGTTTGATCCATACACTACTACCCCTAGATCAGGTGGGTGACAGCAGCAGGTAGTAAGGGCAGCCGGCAACCAGTCTCTTTTTGGGGTAAGACAATGGGTGTTGTCCAAGAAGAAAGTGGCTACTCCGCGGTACAGTAAATAGAGATCTGAGGCCGGAACACCTGAGGCGAGAATCGCCTCCAACATCAGGCTGGCGACCCGCCTTCCAGTCTCTCTGACTCAACAGCACCTCAGACTACGCAGAACTGTTCTTGCTGTCAATGGACAACCGTCCGGACTACCTCAAACTCTCGTTCCAAGGCAGCGTCATTGACAATGTAATCAGCATCCCACTCCATGGGATCAGACAAAAAGGGGGTTCATGGATGGTCAAAGGTCCATGCTGCACACCTGTGCTCCTTGTGGCTGCAACTCACCCCCACACTGTGCCATCGTGGGAGGTCCAGGTAATGATCCAGCAAACCATGCCTATCCCCTCCTTGGCCCCGGATGAAAGCCTCATATTGACTGGATCATGTCGAAGCAAACATCAGCACCACAGTCCCCAAGGCAATCCCCCCCACAACACTGGAGGGACATCATCATCTTCATGACACGGGGCACATCCCCAACCCTGCCGTGGTTACAATGTAGTACACTATTCACACCCACTGTGTCTTGGACAAGAGCCACAGGTTCAACTGGATCTTGTGGTACACGTCTCTACCTGACACCATGGCCTAGCGTGTGAGGCCTGCATCTCTGGCAAAACAGGCAACTGCCAATGCCGGTGACATAACCAAGACTCCCTGGCTGCACTCTGGCCTCCAGAAAGGGGAAGCTCCACTCTGTCCACCAGAAGTGGTAGCAACGGACTATCATCATGATGCCCCGGCAGTGCGACGCCTATACACAACACTAGACAGGCACAGCGAGATCTGTGGCACTAGAGTCTAGGAGACCCGTGGCACTGCAACCTAGATCACTGTTGGCATGTCTGTAGGATGGCAGGCCTGACACCAGTAGGGGGATCACCAGTCTAGGGATCCTCCTCTTTATGAACAATCAAAGGGCTGCACTGAAGGGCCGGTACATTAAAAAAAAAAAAAAAAAAATTCACAGGTCCAAGACCTGACTGCAGGTCTGTTTTGGGGTTGACACACATCGGGAGATTGCTGCGACTGCTCTGCAACAAGGCGGTCATAGACCCGAACCTGCACGCAAAGCAAACAAGTTTCCCCACTCCTGCAGAAAAGACCCTAAAACCTGGACTTGGACTTTACCCCTCTGAGCCCAGCCTTACCCACTGCCAACCAGTACCCACCCACAGCAGTGCCACCAAAAGGTGCCCTCACGCTGGGACCCAGGGAAAGCTGCCAGCCAGACTCTGCTCTCGGACGAACCGCAGATAGGAACTGAACCCTGGGCCACCTTTTTCCTTCTTACATCAGCGGGCGGACCACTAATCAACCTGCCCACCATGTAGGGACCACGAAAGGCAACAGCTTGGAATGGTCAGAGCCCAGGCCATCTTCATCATGCCCTAGCCGACACCAGTGCAATCCCCTAAAAATCTGGCCATACAGCCCCTGGACTACGAGAAACTCGAGAGCCTGAACCGGTTGGCAGGTGGTGATCTTACGTATGAACTCGTGCCTTGGCACCATCATCATACAAGTCCTACAGCACCTGGCACAAGTACCAGCAACCTTGTGATCGCGGCTTCCAAAGACTGTGGTCAGCAGTCTCGCTACCACACTTCTCCCGTCCTTCAGCCAACTAATATGGTGAGCACCTCGAGAACTACTCTCTAGGACTACCCTTACCACAGAGGTAGACCTCCAGTAAGGTTATCTGGGTGGCGGTCCAAAATGTTGATCCTGATGGCTGTAGATAGCAATCCAAACTGCTAGTCCTGATGACTGTAGATAGCGATCACCGCTAGTCCTGATGACTGCGGATAGTGATCCAAACCACTAGTCCCAATGACACACTATACTTCCATGACCAAGCTACCATTGGGACCCCGGAGTCACATTAGCCAAGCTATCAGACAGCGGGATCCCTCCCTGGAGGAGCAATGAGCAGTAACACCATACTCCAAATCGCATCTCAGCCCTATGCAACTATATGCCCAGCACATATACATAACATTACACCAGCTACATGGGACACACCTCTTCATTGCGTGGGTCCCTAATAACCCGGCCTCACGGTCCCAGGAATTCCGCATACTCCTCCACCTCAGACAGGGGCACAAGCAAGGACTCAAGCCACGCCAAAGGCAAGCACAGGACTCTGACCGCACTAAAAGGTCCATCACCAACCTGCGGCTGACAGGGCCACCTGGTTAACACTACACTGACCAAGACTACACGGACCAAGAACATGGTCACACACTGCCTAGCAGTCTCAACGTGGACATACCCGAGCAGCCCATGGACTGACCCTTGACCATTGTGGCATTAATGCTTCATTCACATCGCGCTTGTAGCACAGTCGATATTGATGTGGTTCCTATCCTTGCTCACAGTGTCCACCCCTTCTCTGGGGTGGTCTTAATACTCTAGTTTGCATCACTCTTGTAGTGCTTCTGATATTGATCACCGCTACTATTCGATGGGACTCACCGCTACTGTTCGATGGGGCTCCATCTCTGCTCTGCCCATTTAGACCATACACTCTCGTATTACTGCCACGGCACATGCACGCATTGGGACGGCAGGTTAGACGTTCATTGCTACTACACGCCTCTTCCCATTGGCACTTGCCCATTCCACTTCTCATGGGTGCCACCCATTATCACTGCATGCTGCAACGCGGTACTGCACGTTGCACGTTCTCTACCGCCCCACTGCAACTCTGTACTGCACGTTGCATGTTTGGCACCGCCACCAGGCGCACTATGGGTTGTCCTTACTAACAGTGATATTGCAAGCTGTTCCAGGGTACACCAATAGAATCGATAAAGTATCACCCTGCTCCCGATCTGTCCCTCGGCTACCCCTTCCACCACATCTCTTGGTAGCTTGGGAGGCACCAAGTATGGCTGACTCATCCTGCTTGTCCTAGGAGAAAGTGATGTTACTTACCTGTAACAGAGGTTCTCCGGGGACAGCAGGATAAGTCAGCCACACATTCCCACCCTCCTCCCCTGTGAAGGGGTCAGCCTCTGATGGGTGCCCGCCTCCTAGCGTCAAAGGCTCAGCTAGTGACGAACTGGCTAGCTAGGGGCGGGCCGGGGGGGTTGGGCCAGTTGGCTCATGCTCAGAAGGGCAAAGCCTTTCTGAGCTATGGAGAGTACTTCCGTCTCGGCGCCGTCGGATGACGTCACCAAGTGTGGCTCACTTATCCTGCTGTCCACGGAGAACCTCTATTACAGGTAAGTAACATCACTTTGTTGCTGGAACCAAATTTCCCCATGGAGTAAAACCTTCCACGCCTCCCTTCTCTGGGCTTCCTTAAACCAGGTTTCTCCTTTGAACCCTCTGGCTTCAATGCTCCCTCTGAACACGATCCTGGCTACGAGCTTCCTGCTCTCCCTGAGCCTTCTGTCCACTCTGACCTCCCAGCTCTCTCTGAACCTTCTGGAGGTTCTGAACCTTCAGCTCCCTTTGCTCCTTCAGATTCCTTTGCTCCTCCAGATTCTCCAGATCCCTTTGACTTCAGTGACGCAGGTTTAAAAAGGTGCTTTCCAGCCACCACACCCTGCTCTCTGCACACGTGTTTGTTATCAGAGCTCAAACCTGTCCCTACGTTAAGGCTTGGGCGGGGCTCTGCCTCAGCTAAAGCATGCTTCTCTAGTTTGTTTGTAGTTTGAGCTCTCTGGGAACCTTGCCTTTCTCCTGTCTTAAAGGTGTAGTCCCTATTTTCCTCTATTTCCATTTGCTCACTACAGCTGACATTGTCACACATTCCCCCCTTAAGATATTACAGGCTGGGGTGACAACCTCAGCGCAGCTCATAATTCTTGCTGGAATGGTGATGTTGCTCTTTTCTTTCTGTATTCCAGGGTTTATCGTGGCAAAATGCGCTAACGCTACCCTCTCATGCCAAGGCCTTAATACATTTACGTGGTAAACTTGTCGTTGTCCCCTCCTATTTTCTACCAAATAGGACACAGGGCCTACCTGTTTAACCACTCTAAAGGGCCCTTTCCATTGGCTCTCAAACTTCGGTGCAGCTCCTGCCACCATTACAATTACTTTCTCGCCTATAACTAACTGGCGAGACTTTTATTACGGTCATAATACCTTTTCTGTCTTTGCTGACTGGCCTTTAAATTCTCCTCCGCCACTTGGGAGGTTCGAGTCCGTCGGCCTCTTAAGTCCCTCAAAAACTGGGGTACCCTTATCTCTTCCATTCCAGGTTCTACCCACTGGTCACGCAGGATATCTAAAATACCTCTTGGGGGTCGCCCATACATCAATTCGTACAGTGAGGTGCCTAAGGATGCTTGCTTTCGCTCCCTACAAGCGTATAAGACGAAAGGAAGCATGGTGTCCCACGCCGTCATCTTACCATCCAATGCCCGTCTCAGCATTTTCTTCAATGTCTGATTCTGCCTCTCCACTAGTCCATTCGACTGCAGATGGTAGGCGGCGGTCTTTACATGTCTGATTCCAAAGGCGTCCCAGACCTGGGCTAAATATTTGGACATAAAATTACTGCCCCTGTCGGTCAACACCTCTCGAGGGAATCCTACCTTGCAAAACAGTTTTATGACTTCTGCTGCCACTGTTTTCGCAGATATGCCACGTAGGGGAATGGCCCACGGAAATCTCGTGGCTTGGTCCACTACGACCAACATATACTGAAACCCACGGGGCGTCCTTATCAGGGGGCCCACAATGTCCATGGCTACGTGGTGAATAGGTTCAGAAATTACAGATATAGGTAGCATGGGTACTTCCGTTGGCCGAACTGAAGTAACCCATCAAGACGGACAGGACTCACAAAACCTAGCAGTTTCCCTAAACACACCTGGCCAGTAAAAACAAGCTAAAACCTGGTCCAGTGTTCTCTGTATTCCTTTATGCGCCCCTATTGGGTGATCATGAGCGAGTCTTAAGACTAGAGTCTTAAACGTTGTAGGCACTACTAACTGTTTACATTTGTTCCCCGTACTTGGATCCAAACTTTCTCTATACAAAATTCCCCCATCTAAAAGAAACCTTGGCAGGGTATCCCTCTCACTTTGGGCATACTTAAAGGCCTGCGTAAGAGCGGGATCTGCCTGCTGCTCTTTGGGAAAAGATGGGAATTTGTCTACTACCTCTGCTGGTACCCACGGCAACTCCTGCCTGGCCTGTACCTCAGCTTTACTTTGGAATCGGGTCTGCCGCTCTCGGCGTTTCTCCCTTTTCCCCTTCATATTCTTAATCATCGGGGTAGTTATTAAATCATCATGGGATGGAAGATCCTCTAACCCTCTCTCCAGAGATTCTTCCTCCCTCTCTAGAGACTTCGACTGGGCTCTCGTAGAAATCATACCTTCCTTTGGTTGCAAACCCTGTGCTAAACCTTTCTGGAATTGGGGCCAGTCCCTCCCTAAGTCCTGTGGCAATCTGGGCACTACTGTGATGGGGATCTTCCTTTCCACTCCTAATCCTTTGATTAAGACTCTGTACATGGGATAGGAAGATGCTGCCCCGTGAATGCACCTAATTTTCACAGCTCCCTATTGGCTTGGGACTGCCTTATCCTGGGATGCGATTTGTTGCCAAAGCTTCCTAGACATCATGCTTTGGTCCGAACCGGAGTCTAGCAAAGAGTTTGCAACAACACCCTGCACTACTACTGAAAGGAGAAAATCTCCCCTGGCTACTTTTGTGTTTTCGGTTACCAGTGCTGTCTTCGCTCTACATTCTTTCTGTAGGTGACTCTCGCTTCCACACTTGAAGCATTTTCTTTTTACACATTTGTTCTTAAACATAGACCTGCATACATTGGCAACATTATCCCTTGGCCTTTCCTTGCTTTCTGATAAAACTCGCATTGCCTTCCCAGAAGCATTGCCTCTTTCTTGAGCAGCTAACTCTGCTTCCATGAAACGCTCCGTGAGCAAGGTTGCTTCTTGGGTGTTTTGGCAATTTTGCAATATCAGGAAGCTACGTACATCTGGCGGGACTGCGGCCATAAACTGTTCCAATATGATGCTATCAACTACAGACTCCACCGTCTTTCCCTCCGGTGCTAGCCATTTTATCACCAGAATTTTCACCCGCTGGCATAAAGCTCTTGGTGTTTCACCGGGTCTCAACCTCATACTTCTTAATAAGCGTTGATACACCAAGGGAGTTAACCCTAACCGGTCCCTAATAGCTTTTTTCAGCTCCTCATAATTGTTTGCGAGGGCCGCTGGCATGGCCCTGTACGCTGCCAGTGCCTCACCAGTGAGGGATGTGGCCAAGCGCACAGCCCATTGGTCCTTTGGCCATCCAATTATGTGGGCTACACGGTCAAAGGCCTCCAAGAAGTCGTCTATATCGTCCTTATCTGTTAACTGGTCAAAGCTAAATGACCCACTGGACGATAGTCCAAGTGTACCGGCAGGAAACAGTCCTGTTGAACCTGGTGGGGTTGCGGTCGGATCAGGCTCTTTCTTCAGACTTGTCATCACCGCCTCCATCAGCTCTAACAGTGGTTTCTGCTGGGCTTGCATACACGCTACTGATCGCTCTTGAACTTCTAGAGACAGCTCTCTCTGCCTATCGAACTGGTTCACCATCCATTTAAGGATCTCCTGGGCCTCCATGGTCATCCTGCTCTGTGAAGACAAAAGCAACAGGAAACACCACCCAAGTGTGATACCACACTACTCAATGCAGTATTCCTCTTTTCCTTTCCCCGGTCAAAGCACTACTCCCTGCACTAGTATCCTTCAATAACCCCAGTTAGGTACGGGTTACCTGATACCAGTGTAGCTTCAGGCTTTACACACGATGGTCTCTACAATCCTTTCTGGAACTCAGCCTCAGTTCTGATGCGCTCCTCTGCACGGCTCCGCAGTGGCTTGTCTCCAGCGCAACTCCTGGATATGGAAATCCTTTTGCACATGCGTACAGCAAGGAAAATACGTACTACTATGCCATCTGTCACACTCCCCCTGCTGGCTAGGCCAATAGGCAGAAGGGTGGCCTCATTTGCCCTTAAGTAGAGTCACTAGATTTTTCCCTCACCAGGGAATTCTGGGAGTTGTAGTTCCTCACAGTTACTTGCAGACAAAGTAGTTGTAACCACTCGGATTGTTTAAGGCAACAGAAAATTTATTTTTGTTTTGGGTTCCCCTTTCGCATCAAATTCAAAATCCAAGGCAGTAAAGGATTATTCTCCAAAAGAAAAACTCAACAGGAACATAAAGCGTCTGGAACATCAGAACTTAGTAAAACCCTTCTTAGACACAGTAGCTGTTCACAGCCCTTCTTCAGCAGTAACAAATCACAGCTACTTTCCTCATTTTAAATCAGGTACAGTTCTTTTCTCTTTATCCAAAAACTGTTCAGTTAACACTCAGGATTCCAAGAATGTTCTTTACTTCAAATGGAAGCTTTTTATTTCTCTTCTAGCTAAGAGAAACAGGCTATGCAAAGACTTCCCTTCACAGTCTTTCTTCTAGTGAGGCAGCCAGGGAGATAGCTGTGTGTAACCCTTCCCCCAAGCCATGAGATTTTACATAATGATCAGCTTGCTAAGAGAAGACATATTGGCTTCAGTAGGCACCTCCCCCCAGGCCTGAGTTACAGTGAAACAGACCTGAGCACAATACCCTTTCGCCTAGAAACCAGCAGACCAGAGCATACCAGTTTGGACAGGTCACTCAGGAATGCTTTATGATAACCCACTCTTCCCCCCCCCCCAGGGGCTACTGACGGGTGGACATGGGATACCTGAGACAAATGAGAAGGTAGAATGACTTTTGAAAATGTACTGCATATAAGGCAATGTATGACGTCCTTCGGGGCCAGATCTTTGTGGAGGGTGTCGGCTCTCTGTCTGGGCCTGTGTGCACATTAAAGATCCTATTTGCATACTAGTCTGTCTGTTTTCTTTCTGTGGGTGATGTGAGAGAGAGAGCATTTTCAGCTGTTTGGCTGCAACATTTTGGCACCCCAGGTGGGACAGGAATTAATTAAATAAAAGCCCCTCTCATCGCACCCACGGTGCGAAAACCTCTGCTCTTGCAGCATAGGGCCTCGACCGGTCCGGGACCGGCCCCCGGGTGATTAACGGTCCTTGGCGCCACGGGGCCCCTTGTGCTCCGGAAGGATACCTTGACTCGTCTGGTTAGTCGGTCCCGGCGGCTGACTACCCCGATTGAAATCCGGCTGGATAGACTGGCATTCAAACTTTCTCTGATCAGAGATCTGGTGAGTACTACCGCCTTACTGTTTTGGGTAGTTCTGTATTTCTGTATCTGGTATTTCTGTATCTGGTAAATTCTGTAAACCTGTAGCGGCTTGATCACCTGCACGAGCGGTCCGAGTAAGGACCCTGGGGGGGGCGGTTCTGAAACCACTGCTCGTCCTGACTGTGCTGAGGGGGGGGGGGGGAAGTGGGAGGGTATATGTGTACCTGTTGTTGATGCATTTCTGTTCCCCTTTTCCTCTTCCTTTGTTATCCTGTGTGTGTTCATTGCAACCGGGCTCTGTCTGCTTCTGTCTGTTTCTGTCTGCTCCTCGGATTTACACTGTAAATTGTGATTAGAGCATGGGGGTCCGGAGCCTCAAAAGGGCAGACACCTCTGCAGTGCATGCTCCGTAATTTTAAGTCTGTGTTTGGGGAGGATTACGGGGTTTTACTCTCTGCCTCTCAGTTATCTGTTTTTATGTGAGCGGGAGTGGCCAGCCTTAGTGAAGCAGTGGCCTCCCGAAGCGTCCACTGATCTTCCTACTGTGTTTTTAGTTCATCAGATTGTAGTGAAGGAGCATCCGGACCAGTTTCCCTATATAGATTCATGGCTGGTCTGATGGCAGTGGTTGTTACAATTAATTGAGTACAGTCAATTACAGATTTCTTTGTTCTTTGTCCCTCCTCTGTTGGGGCGGGGGTGGGTGGTGCAAGGTTTAGAGAGGATTCTGTAGATTCCAGCTCCGCTTCAGGTTCCCTACCCCACAGTGTTACACTCATACATACCCCTGGGTCCCATGGACTGAGTTCATCATCTGCTCAGGCCCCAATTGCTTTGTTTAATGCACATCTAGTTCATTACTATGTTTCATGCATAATCAGTAGTCAAAGAACCAAATTTTGATCATACCTCAGCAGTAAGTAAGGGGTACTTGAAACTGCTGAGACAGTTTGCATAACTACAGAAAGATACTGGGAGATCAGGGAGGAGTTCTTCTTCTAGAAGATGAATGGAGATCCATTAGAGAGGACAAAAAGAACAATTCACCTAGCCTCCAAACAATCCTCTTGTCATCAATTTTAATTGCAGAGTTTTGAGCTTCTAAAGCCATGGCGGGTGTCTCCCTTGAGCATCCTCAGAGGTCTGACCAGCAACTTGATTGTATACTATTAGCAAAGATGTATGGGGTGGAGAATATCTGTAGGGCAGAGCTCATGTGTGAAAATATAAAGTATGATGCTTTTCAGAACTACCCAAGGGGGAGGGCTTACTGACATTATCAAGAAAACCTCTTTATTCCAATCAGATAGGCTGCTAAATGTTTTAATCTACAAGTGCCCCTGGATGCTAGATCAAGAAAACAAGGCATGAAACTAAGGAAACTGTTTTTGTTTTACTTTGACCTTCAAGGTAGAGGTTGGGAGCTCTGACAGGACAGTGTAGCATTCTGAGCCAGTGGTTACCAGATTGCAACTTGAGAGTGATTTAAATCCTGAGTGAATGAGGGGGTGGTCCAGCTTGAATTTTATCTCTGGTACATATATTTGGTTTTGACTGCACATACAAAATTAAACAAGTAATACTTCTGCATGATATGCCATCTTTGACATTTTATTCTGCAGACAGTAAATGCTGTTTTGATGATTGCATTCTTTCCTGCTAGGTATTGCGATGCTCCTGCCCCGCCTTAGGGCTAAAAGACAGGAGCGGCCTATTGCCTCGTGAGGAAGGAGTTTAAAACCTATTCCCCTGGAATGCTGGGTAATGTAGTTCTTGTGCTCCTTTCACTCCGAAATAAGTGTAGTTGTGCGCCAGAGACGGTAAGGCTTGTTTGCAAGTATTTTATTGCTGTTAAGGTAAATTCTTCCAGCGCATCACAAATTCAAAAACATGAACAAAACTGGTGCTTTAACACAAACAGAATGAATTTAGGAATAAAGTCAACTTAAAGTAGAATTCAGCTTTACTTCTAGGAAGTTTGACTCAGCTCTGCCCCAAGAGGTCATTCCCATTTAATGCAGCCTCTTTACATGCACTGTTACGTTCACAGTGGGAGCTTACTTCAGGTGCAAATAATTAAAGCTTGCAAAGCATGGCAGCAAAAACAGCTCCGTTGTATTCAACTCATACACGGCACAACCAGTTTCTTCATTCTGGTATTTCCATACAACAAATGGAACAATCCATACTATCACAGTCAGGTAAGTCAGAATCAGTTTGCATTAATTCCTCAGACTGTATAGAATTAGTATCTTCCTTCAGTATCGGCTGTCTGCTTGCTTTTAGCTTTAAAAACTCCTTAAAATCCTGGAGAAGCAATTCAGCCTGTTGGTTGCTAGATAAGCAATTGTCAGCAGCTATTAAGCTTCTCTCTTGGTCAGCAATGTTTCCCTTCCCCCCTCTCAGGCTAAATAAATCAGGGTAACATTTAGGCTCTCTCAGCAAGGCTTCAAATATAGGAGAATTGAGTTTACCTTCACTCTTGTAACTCCTAGGGAAACTGCTTACTTTTTGCCAAGCCCCTCTCGTCCTAGGTGGCTCAGACGTCTTCCAGCTGTGAGGGTTCCTGTGCCTCTCTGGCCCAAACTGTATTCCCAAGAATGAGTTTCTTTCTCACTTGCCTGCCGTGGAGGCTTCCTCTTCCAGGGCTCTGCCTTCCTCCAGGAGTCTAATCCAGGGCTAGGTCCACTTTCCTCAGAACTTTCATTCACCGCCTCTGAAAAGATCCTTGCAGGTCTTCTTCTGTTACCAGGCTCACACGTACTACCATACTGCTTCCTGGTCTTCCATTCACTCTCTGACTCACTCTCAGCTGACACTCCCAATGTCCTTCCACAGCTCGTCCTCTCACAGGTGCTTTGCTCTGAGGTCCTCTGCTCAGAGTTTCTAGTGCAGCTCTGTGCACTACTCCTGCTGCTTTGGCTCAGTCCTTTGCTGCTCGCCTTCTCTCTGCACTCTTTCCCTCTGCTCTCACTGCTCTCTTTAGCAAGGTCATACTCCGGTTTAAAACGAGGTTCTCTTCCTGACACGCCCCTTCCAAGCATTGGGGTGTGTGCCCATTCAGGACTGCACGACTCTCTCCCTGGGCTGGTATCCCATGCTCAGCTCAGCAGAACGGAAGTCTTTCTTTCTTTCCAGTATTGTCAATCTGGCGTAAATCCTGTTGCACTTCAGGATTTGCAACGGTCTCCCTTGCCTCAGGAGGACGCTCTTCACCACAGTACATTAAACTGCCTTGATCAACTGTATTCACTTTTCTGATACTACAATGATACCTTAAAATGATTTTAGTAAGACCTGTCTATTCCATATTGCTGTATTACTTTAAACATATAAAAAAGGTGCTTTGCATTCCAGATATCCACCAACCTTTTATGACAAAGTATCAGTTTCATGCTTGTTTTGAACTGTAAGATTCAAGGTAATTACTTTGCCTTGTTAAGCTCTGTGCTGATGAATGATGAAACAGGACAGTAACATCATAGGTGCTATACTATTGGATTTTAGAATAAATTCACCTGTTTTTCTGTATTTGAATTTTACGTGTTGGTGTCCAGAGAAAAAGTGTACTTTGTTTTGAAAGTTTTTTTTAAAATTTCAGTTTCAGGAGTACAGTATATTATAGCACTGTGAGATACAAATCTTTTTCTCTATGCATTTGCACTTTGTTACCAAATATACTTGTAGCAGTACATTATGTAGAGGTCCAGTATACACAGCAATTATAAGATGAGTAAATATTTTTATTTATTTATTTTTTTGCCACAATTTTTGAAAGAGGCTGATCTGAAATTGCTTTGTTCCCAAGTATATAGAGCACATTTAGCGGAAAGATGGAACTAAGTTCCCAGAAATATGAGACTATTTGTAAAGTTGGTTACAAATAAAAACAATAACATTAACTTTAGTTGATTGGATAAAACTAAATCTTGCTTGTCCGCAATGATCCAAGAGAGGTTTGAGAAAATGAATGAGAGAGAGATGGAGGGGCAGAAGGTGAGGCGACAGCCTAGGAAAAAGGCAATAAACATGCTACTCCAAGTGTGATGATCTGGGCCACCAGAATTCTGACTGCTCTAAGACTCCTCGAGGACCCACAAGGCCTGAAGAATATGAATCTTGTATGTTTATGCCTCTGAAGAGACATGAATAGGCAGGGGAGAGTAGGCCAAGAAGAACCTGAGGAAGCATCGCCATGAGGCACAGCCACAAATGCCTTGCAGGCCAAGAAGAACCTAAAGTCGCCATGAGGCCCAACCACAAATGCCTTGTACCCTCTTAGGTCTCTCACCTCAAAAGAATCTCTTTTGACACCATAATTAATGAGTACGTTACACAAAATCCTTGTGGACACTGCAGTTTCAAGATCAGTCCAAGTATTTTTTAAGTTTCCTACAGCACTCTCACTGGGAGCAAGGTATACGATAAACTCTAGTCATACATGAGAGATATGTTAGGAGCCATATTTCTTTCTATTGGAATTGATGTTATAAAATGTTGCAAAATAATAGTTTTATATTATAGATTGTTTAGACAGTTGCTATTTAGAATGAGCACCTATGCCAATTTAGAACTGCACCAATTAAGTTAGTTTACAAACAATACTACGTTTCTAACAGTTGTTTTAGCAGCCTTGCCAAATAAGGATACATTAGTATGGTATAAAACACATGAGAAGGACCTATGGATGTAGTTGGTGGAATGATACAAGTGGTGAAAAAAGTGTTGGGAGGGGTGAAGTGGTCTATTAAGAGGAAAGACTCGGATGGACAGTAAACTGATGAAGGTAATGTAATGATTTGAAGTGATGTAACTGGCTAATGAATATATAAAAACAAAAAAGAATGATGAGCACTTTATTCAACTATGCCGTCTCCAGAATCTTCAATTTAGGAAGTCATCTAAGCCCCAACACAATACTCAACAATTAGAAATAGACACCTGGAGACAGGCTACGTGCACCTTGCATCCTGATGAGCTTTGGAAAAACCCACACTGACCATGTGGTACTTCCAGATGCTTTTTTTTTGCCTTACTTTTCCTCTGTATGTCCTGGCCAGGCATGCAGAGGCAATGGGGGATAAATTGATGACAAATTCTCACACAAAGTGGTATAATTCTAAAACTTGCCAAAATCACAGAACATGTGTGTGCAACTTGTCTGATCTGTAAGCATCAGTCAAGGGCATAATGGAATATTTCCCACCAGCAAAGGAATCTCCGGTGATAGTGGATCAAGGAGTGGAAGGAGGATCCGCTGACTCCCCAGTGACGAGGCCCGTATACCGTTCTGCTAGCCACCCCCATGGCCATCAAGGTAGCTGAGGTTGCTCCGTGGATTCATCACACCCGTGTCAAGGCCGCTGCACCAGAACCTGCTCCAGCCTGGACTGCTGTCATGATTCCAAACCAGCCCCTGTATCTGAAACTTAAAAAGGACACTTCTACTCAAAGATTGATTTCGTTGAACAACTGACAGATTCTGTATTGCTTGTACTGCCTGAGACTGACCTACCTCACATTCTAGACCAGGATGAATAGAGGTGCCTTAGTTCTACTGTTACCCCTATCCTTCACTGTTCTCTCACCTCCACCCTCGACACCTTGGTAGAACGCAAGATGGCTACCTCTGTTATGGCCCTGACCCAATATACCCCTCTGCGGCTTGCCTCCAGTAATACTGGCCTCTACCGCCCCTGGCGGTTGAGGTCTCACTTAAAAAGGGGGGAGTGAGGCAGCCAGGGAGATAGCTGTGTGTAACCCTTCCCCCAAGCCATGAGATTTTACATAATGATCAGCTTGCTAAGAGAAGACATAGAGGCTTCAGTAGGCACCTCCCCCCCAGGCCTGAGCTACAGTGAAACAGACCTGAGCACAGTACCCTTTCACCTAGAAACCAGCAGACCAGAGCATACCAGTTTGGAAAGGTCACTCAGGAATGCTTTATGATAACCCACTCTTCCCCCCAGGGGCTACTGATTGGTGGACAGGGGATACCTGAGACAATGAGAAGGTAGAATGACTTTTCAAAATGTACTGTATAATAAGGCAATGTATGACGTCCTTCGGGGCCAGATCTTTGTGGAGGGTGCCGGCTCTCTGTCTGGGCCTGTGTGCACATTAAAGATCCTATTTGACTAACTAGTCTGTCTGTTGTTCCTTTCTGTGGGTGATGTTAAGAGAGAGAGAGCATTTTCCAGCTGTTTGGCTGCAACAACTAGCATCATGTGAAAAACTTCCCTTCGTACAATAAGAAAACAACATCCATTGGTGTTACATCACACTCAATTTCTGGCAACACACAAATCATACTTGCATATCTTCCTGTATTGCAAGTTGTCTATCCCTCTCTGGACTTTCAATAGCAGATTCAAGCTTACTGTTTGGAAGAAGCTCTCTGGAAATTGGTTCCCTTACAAGCTGCGCTTTCCTGGAGGAAGGATTCAGCTATGCTTTGAGAATAAGCACTCTTCTATCCTGAATAACAGTTTGCCTTTAGCTTTTTCAAATTATGTTCAGGTCTGTCTCACTGCCTTTGGCTGGGTTCTGGTTATCAGCATTTGTAATCAGCTTTCAACCACCTTCTGGCAGCTCGGGTTCCTGGAGCACTCTGCTCTGCAATCTTTCTCAGTTCATTAGCAACGTCCTCAGCTAAGCTCCCTGCTGGACTTTCTGAAAGGCAGACACACCTTTTACAAAAGAATTGCTTTCTTTGTTGCTTGGAACCAAATTTCCCCGTGGAGTAAAAACCTTCCAGGCCTCCCTTCTCTGGGCTTCCTTAAAAACAGGTTTCTCCTTTGAACCCTCTGGCTTCAGTGCTCCCCTCTGAAAAGATCCTGGCCATGAGCTTCCTGCTCTCCTCCCTGAGCCTTCTGTCTACTCTGACCTCTCAGCCTCCTCCCTGGACCTTCTGGAGTCTCTGAACCTTCAGCCTCCCTCAGATTCCTTTGCTCCTTCCAGGATCCCTTTGACTTCAGTGACGCAGGTTTTTAAAAAGGTTGCTTTCCAGCACACCACACCCTGCTCTCTACACCACTGTGTTTGTTTGAGAGCTCAAACCTGTCCCTACGTTAGGGCTTGGGCGGGGCTCTGCCTCAGCTTAAAAGCATGCTTCTCTAGGTTTGTTTGTATTTGAGCTCTCTGGGAAACTTTGCCTTTCTCCTGTCTTAAAGGTGTAGATCCCTATTTTCCTCTATTTCCATTTTTGCCTCACTACAGCTCACATTGTCACAGTAAATAGGGACCGTACCTAGCCCTGTGCAAGCGGTGCAGTCCGCACAAGGTCGCAAAGGGCTTGGGGCGGCCACATTTCGGCTGTATGCTGTTGCCCTGCTGCCACTGGACGAGGGACCAATAGCAGGCAGCCAAATGCACCCACATGACCATGTGGCAGCACTTTAAGC